>JAJOZX010002830.1:197500-242500 GCA_023014485.1 Bathynomus jamesi | reverse complement strand
ATTAAGAAGAAATATTTTAATATTTCACGTTTCCTGCCCAGTAATATCTATCTCTATATCTGTCTATCAATCTATCTATTTATCTGTATTCGTAGATAATTTGACGTGTCGTAAATATAATTATTGTTGACAGCAGTTTAAAATATAGTCTAATACTACGCAGACCTACTATTAATAACTATGCAACCCTCACTATATATATATATATATATATATATATATATATATATATATATATATATATATATATATATATGTGTGTGTGTGTGTGTGTGTGTGTGTGTATGCAGAGAGAGAGAGAGAGAGAGAGAGAGAGAGAGAGAGAATATATAAAATGTATATAAAACTTAAGTGATGGCTGAGCTTCATTTATTTAACCAAATCGTGGCACCCTTTTTCTCTACAGCTTTATTACTCCCTTCACAACCTTTTCCATGTTAAAACCAATTAACTTCGCTTAACATCTTATGGAAACCACCTCGGCATGCATAAATTAGTATTAGTCCGCTGTAGTGTTTGTTTTTCAGGTCATCTTTATAGCTAGCTTAAAAAGCGTTCCACACTATCGCTATACACGCTGTTTATATATACAGCCTTCGCTCTATTCACACACATACTTATATATATATATATATATATATATATATATATATATCTGTTATGGTAATCATGTGTGTTTGAGGGTCTACGTCGTGGCTATTTCGCAATATCGCTTCTCGTCGATCAGCGAAATTAAGCGACATTGGGTCTGGGTACTAGTTGAATGGGTGACCGTCCTCCGCGACCCGTACTTTGGTCCCACGTAAAGATGTAAGTCCCCTCCGCCACGTAACCTTTGCTATTACGAAGAAAATTAAACACCACCCATAACGCAGACACGCGCGCGCGTTTTAGAGAGACATATATAAATTTGTGTTTATTTATATACACCTGTTGTTATTAGACGAAAGGTGAACATGATGAAAAGAATCGATGGTTGACAGGTTTACTTCCCAAATGAGCTTAACCTCTTTAATTTTGTCTTTTGACGTACCTGATACACCGTAACAATACCAGTGTAAACCTATCGCATATTTTGCGCGAAGGAGTGAAGGGGTTAGGAAAGCTTGGCAGACTCCACAGTTATTAATTTTGCCCTATTGAATATTTAGCGAGTAACTCGAAAAGGAATTATAAAATGATGCAATTGAACCTCTTTTTCGAAAGAGATGGTCCGGTCCGGTTCGAACCACTATTTTTCATTCTTTGCAAGTACGAGTATATAGTGTTTGCTTTAATATGTAATGTGAATAACGTTCGAATAACACGTTTCTGCCACGATTTGTGACTTAACTGTGTGAAATAACTCAAATAAGCATATTTGGATTCTGGTCCGGTGGCAGGATCTCTGGCTGCCTTACTAATATATATATATTATATATACAGTATATATATATATATATATATATATATATATATATATATATATATATATATATATCGTAAAGAACGACGCTTGTATAGGAGACATTCCGCGCAAGATGAGGAGGGAGAACGGCAATCGGAAGATCCTGGGTTCGATTCTCGGGTGGTTACCTCATTTTTTCATTTGTTCGTTCTCCTCCTCATCTTGCGCGGAATGTCTCCTATACAAGCGTCGTTCTTTACGTTAATTATACTGCGTGTTCTTTGCAGTTGTATATATATATATATATATATATGCAATGAAATTGGAACAATTGATGAAACAGCAGATCTAGAAGACCATCATAGTTATTAGAATGTGATATTAACACCGTATGATAGATCACTAAAGTGAAAAATGTAAATGGAGCAGCTGTTTTTCCTGCAGAAGTACAGGAAACAATTGGGATCGGAATTGAACAATCCACAGTCAACCCTAATTTGCGTCAGGAAGGGTTAAAAAGGTACGTTGCAGCGAGTTTCAGCAGATGTTCGCCTTTTTTTTTCGTCAGTTTTATTTACTGAAAAGTCGCTTTTTCAATTGGAACAAAATAGTTGCTGTATTTAAATCGTTCACTCAATAATAGTTTTGTAGTTCTGAAGCTTTTCTGCTATCACAAATCGTGCAAGTTTCATTGTATTTCTTAATTCCGTTTTGAGGACTCGATTTAAAAACTTTTTTTTTTCACTAATTTCCGGTGAGTGTACAAACCTTTCTGCAATATATTATAATAATCACACCTTACTTTCATACTTGGAAGAAGAACAACTTATTAAATTTCATCAGTATAAAAACTGATCCAATATTTCATACAGTAAAATATTGGCTTTTGCTAACATCCTATTATTATTTTTTTTGGTATTTACCAAAGAATATTAATGATATTATGGGAAAAACGTCATACTAAAAACTGGAGTATAAACTCAACAGCTTAAAACAAAATACAAAATTTCAGCTATACACTTTTCGAAAAATTGTTTCGAGGTAATGTATGTTAAAGCTATTAGACTTAAAGTTACATCCCATTAGTGGAAAATTTTCATCCAGTGGCATACACAATTTTCTTGTTTCAACAAAGAATGTTTTTTAATTGGTAAAATTTCTTAATTGAATTCTTATCGTTATCTCCATGATGAAGTATCAGGTGGTCCAGCACATTTCTTTTCCATATATATATATATATATATATATATATATATATATGAAAATTAAATTAAATTAAATGAAAATGAAAATGAAAAGGTTTATTGGCAGACTATAGTCCATATGACAAATATTATTAATACAATGACAGTTCATATACTAAGGATAGAAATATATACAATTGATTACAAATAATACTGTAATGTCGAAGTTAAGTGGAGCTACAGACAAACATTTTCGTACCAAGAAGTCCATATCTTAGAGGATAAATGGCAGGACTCATGGATAGCTTGGATAATCGGGTTGGTTGATTTTTTAATTCTTTGCATTAGACTGTGTTGAGCACGTCTTGTTACCTCCGGGAAGCTCGGGACATTGCGGGTAGCAAACATTTGCGAAGCTGAGCATCTCGGGAGTAATTTATGTAAGAGTCTGAAAGACCTGTTGTACAGCAAATTTAGAGTTCTGCCAGAACCTTTTTTATAATTCACCCACAGTTGCTGTCCGTATATATTACTGCAAAAAGTACGAAAGAGGGTGTCTTTAGCTTCACTTGTACAGAATCGAAAGTTGCTTATGGTCATATTCGCTTTAGCACACAGGCTTCGAGATTGTTTTTTTTATATCCGAGTCATCACTCAAGCAGCTGGTAATAGTTTGACCCAAATACTTAAACTCTTGTACTTCCTCAATTACTTCACCATTCATTTTAAACCTTATATCAGCTGGCTGATTACAGCTTTTAGGATGAAATTGCATAACCTTAGTTTTTGTAACATTAAAAAGAATATCATGTTTCTGCGAATACGCTTCGCAGACATTTAGTAGCCGATCCAGACCTTTAACAGAGGGACTTACTAACACCATATCATCGGCATAAACTAAGTTATTTATCCTTGTGTTATCTACACAACATCCCACTGTTGCCTCATTAAGTGAAACAATTAATCCGTCGATATACACATTAAACAGCATAGAGGAGAGCAAGGAGCCTTGTCTCACCCCGCAAGAGGAGCCAAAACACTCGGATAGTACATTACCCCACCTAACAGTGAAAGATTGGTGGGAATACCAAAATTTCAATAAATTTAATATGTACATGGGAACCTTCCTGTCTTCTAGTTTTGCAAATAAAATATTGTGGTTCACCCTATCATATGTCTTACTTATATCTAGGAAACAGCTATAAATAGTTGAATTACTGTCAATGTATTCAGATATTGTTTCTTTAAGTACATAGATACACAGGTCAGTTGAGTGGGACCTTTTAAAGCCAAACTAATTAGGAGATGTCCATAGGAAATCATTTAATCGGCGTAACAAGAGTTTTTCTAGTAGTTTCGAGAAGCAGGAAGCGACAGCAATAAGCCTGTAATTATTGCTGGACAGAATGTCTCCGTACTTGTTTTTGACCAGGGGCAAGATATATACCCTCATGAACTCTGCAGGGATATAGCTATGAGCAAGCATGACTGATAGGAGCAATGATATATGCAGACATACTACGTCATTTGCATATTTTAAGTGCTCATTCGATAAGTCATCTACCCCTGACGCCGAACCAGTCTTTAACTCTTTAATTAACCTCTTTACTTCAGAAAATGATATCAAAGTATTTTCCCTTGTCCCTCCCACAATCGTTTCGCTGCAATCTATCTTAAGATTATCCCTACTCACACTGTTAAGAATGTTAGAATAGTGGTTTTTCCACAGCTTTGCAATTTCATCCTCCCCCGACACCCCATCGATTGTCGGAGGGAGGACATTTTTGACACCCGTTTGATTCTTAACAAATTTCCAAAATTTGTTATTATCGTTATTTATGCGAGCTTCACAGGCTTTTGATGCTCGAATAGACTCTTCTTCCTGTTTACATCGCCTTATGGCCGCCTTATACTGACCCCGACTTCTACACATATTCAAGTATACTGGTCCTAAGCTGGGTCTACCATGAAAGCACCACAAATCATAGACGTCTTTCGATTCCCTCTTCAGGGGGGCAATAAAATCATTCCATCCAGGAATAATCTTAGTATGATAATTGTAAGATTTAATCAAGGGGCTTCCTGCTTCTCTTAACAGGGATATTATCTTACTATAATATCTATCTATGAGTTTACAGTGGGAATCATTTGAGCAAGAATTATTACAGGCAAGATGCAAAATTTCTAAATTATTAAAAAGATGACTTGTTCTGTCTTTGTATTCTATTATCTGCTGCATCGTAACATTGGACCAAACGACGCGATTATTCTTACCTATTGAGTTCTTGTTAAGTCGTGTTGCGCATAAATTGGTAACGTTAATTAATATTTCTAATGGTCTATGATCAGAAAGAAGGAAATCATGCAGAATATGAACTCTAACAATTCGATCCTTTAGATTATTATTAGTGAGACAATGCTCAATCCACCTGGTGGTACCACTCATATCACTAACGTATGTAAAATTACCACTGGCTACCCCTAATGCATCTACTGTACATCACTTATACTTAAATTGGCCGACTCGCACATGTTACCCAATTCTACAAAGAATTCCGAGTTCAAATGTGCGTTAAAGTCCCCCCATTATTATACAGTGAGAATATTTGGGGTTATCTGATAATGACTTAATTTTGTACAGCAAATCAATGTAGTCATCTAGATTACTGCCGTTGTTATATGGTAAATATGGTAAATATGCCTAAATCCCCAAGTAGCATCAATAGTAAACCACCTTTATTTTGCCAATTAGGTCGAACGTTGTAAACAAGTCTGACTTTCTTGTACAGGGTGGCCCATAAGTCTAATTCGGTTATAATTAAAGTGAAAATACAAAAAATCAAACAAAGTAAAAAGTTTAGGATAAGTTTTAGAAATATTTATTGATTATTCAAAGTCCAAAATATAATCCTCTCAACACATAGTCTTTTCTCAGTAATCGATTTTCGCTTTAATTATAACCGATTGGGACTTATGGGCCACCCTGTACGTCCCAATTTTTTTTAAGGTTAAGTTACGCTAGGTTACGTTAGGCTAACTCAGGTTAACCTAACCTAGCGTAACCTAACCTAAAACAAATCAGGTGTGTAAAGGCTAAGAAAGCATAAAGGACGACTTATTTGACCGAGTTTTTTTATTTAAAAAATTAACGCGGCTGAAATTCGAAAAAGTAAGCAATGTATAGGGTAAAAACACACTTTCTCTAAACTTTGTTATAGAACGCCCCACGCCTACTTTAAAACAAGCGAAAGTGATTCATAATTTGAAATTTATAACCTGTTCGACCTATTGGGTAAAAAATTGTCGCGGACAAAAATTTATACAAATGTTCGATCAACTTGGACAGCTATGACTATATATATATATATATATATATATATATATATATATATATATATATATAATAACACTGTACAACAGTGAAAAAAAACGGAAATGAGATCGTCATTTTTATGGCTAATTATATGCGTAGATTGCGAAAATAACACTCATTTATTTGTATCACCCACCGATTTTATGAAAATGACCCTATTTCATTGTATCATTTTGAGAACCACTGGTTCTCTGAACGCATCTTTTACATTTTGTTTAGTCATGCATATGCTGTGGTGGTGGTGCTCGGCTCTGTGATTCCACTTTGATTTTATGAAACATTTCTTTCATTAATCATTTGAAACAAAATTGTCAGCCATATTTTATCATAAATCGGTGCTATAAGTGAGTATTATTGAATAACAGCTATCAAATTATGTATATTTCAACGACAACGTCTATATTGTGTGAAATTGCAAATTGATCTATCATTTTCTTATTTTACAGGTTTTTATTGATGTTATGCTACAATGCCTAGAGAGTGCAAAAATTCGCCAGACAGTTTTTGTTATATTTGTGGGACATTAACGTTAAAACAGTATAAAAGGAAGTTAACTTCTCATGTGAAAAAGCTTTATGAATTATACAAGCACTGGGCGCTTCATATCTGCTGTGTGAGATGTACAAGCTCGTTATCTAGGCACCGGTCCTGGTCTGGGATTCGGTGTCCCAATGGTATGGAGAGAGCCGCTGGACCATTCAACTGATTGCTATTTCTGCTTAACGAACATCATAGGTTTGAATCTTTTATTTTTCTGAATATACGTCAAATTTTGTGTTTTTAGCACATTTTAGCATATCCTGCTCTGCATAATGTATTACACAATTATGCTATCTTAAGTAGTCAACAATGTCTATTGTCTCACATTACAGGTTGCAACAGAAAAGGGAAAAAGGCTATAGTCTACCCAAATCTTCATTCTGCTATGCGTCCTGTGGAACATTCTACAGATATACCCATCCTTCGTCCTCCAACTGAAATGCCGACCGATAACACAGATTCTGACAAATCGGAATCAGACGGCGAATGCAATGAAGCTCAAGTCGAGTCCAAGAAAGAACAACATCTCATCACGCAGCCTGAACTCAATGATTTGGTCCGTGATTTAATACTTACCAAACAACAAAGTGAACTGCTGGCCTCACGTCTACAATAATGGAATCTGCTGGCGGAAGACGTACGAATTACAACATTCCGAAAGCGCTCCTTGGATTTGCAGGAATATTTCACAATGAAAAACAATCTTTGTTATTGCATTGATATACATGGTCTGTTCGATGCTCTGGGTTTCTGCTATGAACCGAATCAGTGGAGATTGTTCATTGATGCATCTCTGTACAGTGTTAAGGGTGTACTGCTACACAATGGGAACACAATGCTTTCTGTTCCGATCGCTCATTCAGTCGTCTTGAGAGAAACGTATGACAATGTTGCTTTTATTCTGGACTGTATAAAATACAATGAACATGAATGGCTTATCTGCGCAGATTTGAAGGTTGTGGCTTTTCTCAATGGATTGCAAACTGGCTATACGAAATACATGTGTTTCCTATGCAAGTGGGATAACCGCAAAGGTGGGCAGTTGCGCCGCAAAAAGTTGCGGCGCAACTTTTTGAAAAGGGTTGCGCTTGCGCGTGCGGCGCAACTATTTCAGCAGAGTTGCGGTTGCGGCTGCGGCGCTACAAAAATCGTTGCGCATGCCCACCACTGCAGATATACGTTAAATGCAAAGGTGGGCAGTTGCGCGCAACTTGCGGCGCAACATTTTTGGTTGCGCTTGCGCTTGCGGCGCAACTTTTTGAAAAGGGTTGCGCTTGCGCGTGCGGCGCAACTATTTCAGCAGAGTTGCGGTTGCGGCTGCGGCGCTACAAAAATCGTTGCGCGTGCCCACCACTGGATAACCGAGCAAGGTCTGAACACTACACACGTTCAGTATGGCCGCCGCGAGAAAATTCCTCACCTGGATCTCACAATGTTATTCACGAACCACTAGTGCGAAAGGAAAAGGTTATCTTGCCGCCACTTCCCATAAAACTAGGGCTGATGAAACAATTTGCAAAGGCGTTGAAACAGGATAAGCCTGCCTTCAAATACCTAAAAGAAAAATTCCCAAAAATAAGTGATGCCAAGATTAAAGAAGGCATATTCGTCGGCCCTCAAATTCGTCAACTCATGCTAGACGAACACTTTGAAGCGGTGATGGATGAGGTTGAGTTGGCAGCCTGGCGTGCATTCAGAAACGTGTGCAGCGGTCTACTAAGAAAGACTAAATACGACAACTATGCTGCACTTGTGGATCAACTTATCAACTCATACCAACGTCTCGGATGTAAGATGTCATTGAAAATTCATTTTTTGCATTCACATCTCTCATTCTTTCCGGAAAACGCATCTGCTGTTAGCAACGAACACGGGGAGAGATTCCACCAGGATATAGCCAGGGCCGTTTCTAGCAATTAGGTAGCCCTAAGCAGTATATCCATTTGAGGCCCCACCCCTCCATCCACCAACTCACGCCTTACTACATCACCTCAGCACACACATACAAAAAATGGCTGTGTTAATAAAAAACAATTATGAAACAATTTTAATGAAACATTTATGTCCAAAACAACAAATATGTACTTTCAGAAGAAAAACAGAAAAAAATACTCTTCATGAAATTCCTAAAAATTAGCTTATACATTATTTAGAATAAATGACACAGAACTATGTATAAAAAAATAATGCAATTATCAACTACCAAACAATTACTAACTCTACGATACAATTATACAGAACAGTTTGTATCTTCAAAATTTTTGCCTCCTAGATTTTTTCTGGGCGAAATCATCAATAACATCATCATATGAAATCTCCCTGCCAACGTCCTGGTTGATGCGTATGATGCCAAGGCCACTGAGGCGATCCTGCCCCATTGATGATCTGAGGTAGTTCTTGATTAGCTTCATCTTAGAGAAGCTCCTCTCGGCTGACGCTACTGTCACAGGTAGAGTGCAGGCAATTCTTAGTGCAACCCAGAGATTGGGGTATAGTTCCTCCAGTTGCTTCTGATGAATGAAGGAGAGAAGCTCCAATGCAGTCATGTTGTGTGAAGGTAAGTCGGCAAGTTCTTAATTTCGAGGGCCAGTTCTCTTCCATCAATGTCAGAGTCAGCTCCAGAACTCAGTATCTTAGAGAGCTTTTCACACTTGCAGGACAAGTCTTCCTTGTTCATTGTGGTGAAGTTTAGGAGAACCCCAAATATGTCCCTCACATCATCTAATGTTTTGAATCTCATTTATTGACCCGATGGCACAA
Organism: Bathynomus jamesi; assembly: GCA_023014485.1. Taxonomy (NCBI): domain Eukaryota; kingdom Metazoa; phylum Arthropoda; class Malacostraca; order Isopoda; family Cirolanidae; genus Bathynomus; species Bathynomus jamesi. The sequence goes on along the minus strand of JAJOZX010002830.1, from coordinate 233,256 downwards.
TCCCCCACCACATTGAAAAATTTGACTTCCAGCCTCTTTAAGGCTTTTGTAAATGGTTCGTCAGGAGCTTCGTAAGCAAAGTGCTTTTTTTGTGGATCTGAGCCTCTTCTCTTTCAGCACAGCCTCCACATTCATTTCCTCACATATGTCCCTAGCTACGATTTGTGCTACAACAAAACCTGTGTTTCTGTAGCTGGTGAGTGAGTCTTTTGTTTTTGTGAGGAGGTTGACTGCCACATCAAACTGCATTGTAGGAGACTGCAGAAGTTTGCTCACATGGTTAACTGCATGAAGAATGTCATACCATACTACTGTGCAAATCTGAAAGCGATAAGACCCTACCTCCTCTGCAAGTGCTTGTGCTTCAGTCCTGGCTATGGCATCTGTGGCATTGTTTCTGACTTCCAACAGGGCCTCTCTAATGTTGTGGCACTGATATCCCACAGCCTCAATGCTCTTAAGCCGGCTCTCCCACCTGGTTTCACTCCAAGACTTGAGTGTTATGTTCACGTGCTTCTTTAGGATTGTCCAGCTCTGTGTAGCTGCTGCAAAAAGGTTGTACAATTATTGTACGTTGCCAAAGCAGCTGATGGCATCTGTGGAAGCTTTAGCTGCATCAGCCACTACAAGATTCAGAGTGTGAGCCCCACATGGAACATAGAGTACACGACAGTTCTTCTCTAATAACCTTGCCTGAACACCTTTGTTCTTGCCCTTCATGTTCGCTTCGTTGTTATATGACTGTCCTCTGCAGTCATCAAAGTGAATATTCAGTTGATCTAGTCTCTTCAGAATCAGAACTGATGAACCCAGGCCTGTACTTTCTGAAGCCTCAAGAAAGCCCAAGAAGTATTCTTTTATTTCTGGTACTTCACCCATTTTAACAGTTCTGATAATAATCGACATCTGTTCTTGGTGGCTTATGTCTGGACTGCAGTTTAAAATGAGTGAGTAATATTTAGCTTGTTTTATTTCTGCAACAATGGCATCCAAGATCTTCCCACTAATGGACCCAATGAGCTCATTTTGAATGATGTTTCCGAGGTAACTTGAATGACTATATTGGCCACTTTCGACTCTGCTGATGTGTTGTTTCATCACTGGATCAAATTTGGCAAGCAGCTCAACCTCCTTCAAGAAGTTGCCATTGTCTCGATTGTACAATGTAGAGGAAGACCCCCTGAAAGCAAGGTTTCTCTCTGCCAGTGATTGGATTATACTTACAAGACGTGTGAGAACATCTCGCCAGCGTCTTCGCTCTACCTCCATTAATGACATTTCAGTTTGGTCAATGGTCCTCCCAGTTTTTAGCCGCAGTTCCAGATCCTTCCATGTTGCCATGTTATCTGCATGTTCTGAACTATTTTCATCGCCTTTCAGAAGCGAACCAACGTTTATCCAGTCTGAAAGTCCATTCGTAATTAGTTTGTACGACTTCCTTGAAAACAACTTGCAGCAGAAGCAATAAAGAGCATCATTCCTTCTAGAGTACATCAGCCAGCTTCGCTTTATTTTTTCCCCATTAATTAATGTTCTGTACATGTAATGGTGATGAACGCTTCTACCGTCCTCTCTTTTAGGGAATATGAAATCTGGACTGATTTGAAATGGTCCTCGAGACACCAGATCTGTCTTCAAGGCATCTGACAGGACAACTGGCCAGTCATACGGATCAAGCGGTGGAGCAGATCTTGGTTCTTGTTGCTCAGTAGAAATGCCTGTGTGTGGTGTTTGAAGCTGAACAGAAGATGGGCCACTTGTTGGTTCATCAGGCTCTACTTCTACTGGTGTTTGAGGTTGCATAGAGGATGGCCCTGCTGTTGGCTCATGATGCTCATCAGGCTTTGCTGAGGATGGCTTTTCCAAATATTTCAGTAGTGCTCCTGAGAAGAACATAACATTACATATTCTGTTAATTTTTGCTAAAATACTCTTTCTTATCTTTTTTGATAATTGATCTGTGTGAACAGAATTTGAGGTGATGTGATCCATTAAATTTCACATTTCGAAATATTATAAATATTACAGAGACTAGCTTACTCTACACGATTCCTGAGCACTTGCCTAGCTTGATGGTCTATCTAACCTAGTTGCCTGAACTGTAATCATAAGAATATACAAGTGACACATCTCACCTGTGCTACTGGAAAGCTTCTCCTCCTCTATTTTCTTCTTTTTCCGTTTTTCAGCTCCTGATGGATAATGTCGTTTCATTTTCCAAGATGCACGAAGTCACATCTAGTTAACCACAACTAATCTGCTAAATAATAATAATCATGATAATAATAATAATAATAATAATAATAATAATAATAATAGTTATAATTGTAATGTTAATCAAATACATTCAAATAATCAGACCATTTAGGTCTTAACCAACAAAATTCACATTATCTGAAAAAGATGAGAAGAAAATTAATAAACTTGAAAACATAACGAAAATAATCCTAGGTTTTAAAGTGTTACAAAATCTCTTAATAATTAGTAAATTAGTGAAATAATGTTTTACAATACTAGAAAATTAAGCACTTAGGAAAGTATAAGCATATAGTAAGAATAAAGTTAAATAATATGGAAATAAGATCTCACAATAGTTATTTACACGTTTGTCAAACGTTTCGTTTGTCTCCGTTTTATCACATTTGTCTCATACAAAAACTTTAATTAATACGACAATAATAATAATAATAATAATAATATAATAATAATAATAATAAGGATAATAATAATAATAACAATAATATTAATAATAACTTCAGCTATATTCCTATTCTTGCCCACTGAGCTATGACCTAGGAGCCTGTCTAGGGGGTCCCTAGTAGCAGTGGGGCCCTAAGCGGCCGCTTAGTCTGTTTATGCCAGGAAACGGCCCTGGATATAGGCACAATGGAGAGTCGATACAAAGGGAAGTGGAGTCCTGCTATGCTGGCCGGTTTCTGCTGGAATTTAAAGCGTGACCAACCAGAAGCATCACACAAACGCCAGCATAAATACAAATAATTATGAGTTGAAAACAGTATAATACGAGAGTTTTATATTAATTTTGTGCATATATGTCGAAGTATAGCAATAATTAAACTGTTCCATATAATAAAGCCTATCTGTTTATCAATATATTCTTATTTTTTGGTATGAAGATTTTAAGCAGTCATTACAAAAAAACGTGACGTGATAGAAAAAAAACTATTTTCAGATTTGGAATCAGCACACTCGAAATATTAAGAATGACCGAATGTTATTCCCGGTTTTTTTCTGAACTGAAAATTTGTTGTACAGTGTTATTAAACCAGTTAAAAATGTATAGGTACATGCCTAAATTATGTATATACATACATACATACATACATATGTAACTTCTGAAGGCATTTGGAAACTATTAATTAATATGCATGGCATAAAACGATGCACAAAAGCGATTAAGATTTATTAGATTTTCTTTATATGAAGAAAACAAAGAAGAGGAAAACCAACTTATATAAATGTAAACTTTAAAATAATATATTATTATTATTATTATTATTATTATTATTATTATTAATTTTCCTTAAGGTTAATATTATTTCATTTAATTAATTAAAGGTACCATCGTTCCGAATATGATTGGTTTTACTGCACTTTATAAAATCTTAAATAAAAACCTGAAAAGCGAAAATTGCCCTACAGACTTAATGAGATCGAGGGAAATATGAATGTGCGTGTTTCGGAATAACGACTATATAGATATGAACTCCCGAAATAGGATGATAACCTCATTCTAAATAATAAAATATTCGTTCATTCGTCCTCGTGCGCCAAAATCTCTTAAACTTTTCTAGAGCATTTCGGTTTGGTTTTTAAACCTTCAAATTTCGTGTAAGACCTTGAGGGTTTCTGCGTACGTTTTCCTTTTTTTAATTGTGGAATGCAATTTTCAATTCCTTATTATCACATATCTGTAGAATCGGTTACCAAAGCCAGGATACATTGGGCCGCATAAGGAAGGTGTGACACAGTGTATAATATCGAATTTGGTAACGGATGGTACAGGGCTAATCCGAATAATGGGAACACTCTCATTTACGGTGTTTTAGTTTCCGATGTCATTACTGGCGTCATATACTTTATTAAGTCGATATTCGAATAAATATTATATTGGCACCTACTGTATTAAGATGATGTTAGTTTTTTGTTCTTGAAAAACTCAAAAATTGATATTTGGGAAAAGATTTAGCCGACTGTGAAAGGAGCATCATAGTAGCAATCCGTTCATGTGACAAAAGTTGCCGAGGCTGCCCATGTGCACTGTAAAACTGTTTGAAGTATAAACGCTTTCCTAAGAACTTTTCTAACTCCATTTTTTTACACATTCAAAAATCTAAACATGTTTAATATTTCGAAAACATGTTTAACGGGTGTTTATCAATGTAAAATGGCGTTTCACTTCGAAATACTTTTTTAAACATTTCTCTGACCCTTTTTTCCCACACCGTCAAAAATCTAAACATGTTTAAAGAAAGGAAGAAAATAATACTTTATAAATGCAAATCCTTTATTTCCGTTCATAAAAATGTTTTCACACTATCCTACATATAGAAATATAAAAGAGAAGATCTGAAAAGGTACCTTATAAATTGTAGGTCCAATCCGTTATATGACTTTATAGATTTTTACGAAGAAAGTTAAACAGACACAATCATCACAACTATTATGGGCTTAAATATAGATTTCAGGAACTCGTAATGTTATAATGTATATTCCTGCAAACATGTATTCATTAGTAACTAAACTTAAATATGTGTTTATCACTTCACGTTTAGTTTGTATGATTCTATATTTTTTTATATAAAACTTACAACACTGTAATTTTAAATAACTGATTATGATATACAATAAACTGTAATCAACTTGCCTTCAATAAATTTTCAGGGAGCCTCCGCCTGAACTAAAATATTTTAACTGACAAACGGGACCAGCGCGCATGCGCAAACAGAGCAATAACGGTTTCTTTATATAAACCTATCAGATTTCTAAATGGCCGTGCATGTATCAAATTTCTAACCATTGTTTACTCAAATGGCGTTTGAAATGAGATAAAGCATTTAAATACCTCAACGGTGCTTACAATATGTTTAGAGTCTAGCTACTTAATTGTGATTAAGTTTTGAATGATGATGTTTAGAAGAATGGTGCCTCTAATTGATTGTGTTTCAGAGTAACACACACGTATATTTTTATTTTTTAACTTTACACATGTTTAGATTGTTTTGCCATGTAAATTCTAAACACACCTTTTACAGTGTATCTTGAGAGAGAGCTCTGACGTTATGACTTCACGGAGGGCGATGAAAATAAAACTACATCAAATAAGCACATTAGTGGATAAAAAGCAACACTGACAGAATGTGACAGAAGATCTTTATCAAGAATTGTGAAGCGTGATTTGAAGCCTACTCCATCATAATATTCTGCAACGACCAGTACCAGTCAAAATAACCAGAACTATGTAGGAAATTATAGTGAAACTCCTCGTAACACCAAATAGTGCAAAAGCTCAAGTGAGGTTGTGTTTATATTTGACATAGTTTTTTCGCTACCTTCCATGAAATCATAACCTTGGGACTCTTTCTTGAGACGCATGGCCAGTCTCGACGACCTTTGCCACTGTAGTAGCATCCAAATGATGTAATGATGGGGTTTAACCTCTTTTGCAAAATCTGAGGTCATTTTTTTATTCATTCTGCAAGAACAAGAAAAATATCATCAGCATCTTAAGATATTATCAATATAATAGGCAGCCATATATGATTTAAGAAAGTATATGATGTCAGTAATGACATCAGAAACTACAGCAACAGAAATGCGAGTGTTAAAATTATTCTGATCAACCTACACACTAGGATGGAGTGAAAATATTAAACCATCTTGCCTCACTCGTGATTTGGTGTATTGACCCTCTAGAAGTTCTAAAAAGCTAATATTTTCTTTTTAGGACCCTCCACCCGCCGCATTTTTGCCGAAAACAAAATGGCGGAAATTCATATTTTGAAAGACCCCTAGTATAATATCTATCGGTTTTTGAGAGAAGATATCGAGTTATATTGTGCGTTATTTGGTTATAACTATGATAACGAGTAAATATATTCACACAACACAAGCGATACTTACTAATCACCAACTACTTAAGAAACACAGACGCTTATCTAAACATCAGTCTCACTCGAGGTCAATGACATCTTACATATGGCTGATAAGGGATGGGGTTAGGAGCTGCATGCTGCATATTGTAGCATGGGTGGCTACAAAGACTACTGAGTAAAATATGTTTACATTTTAGTTTTAGAGCTTATATATAATTTGTTTTAACTAATTCCGTGTTTTGTATTTTTTCAGATTTTCATAACGTGATATTTCTGTAGAAATTTAACCTCAGATCTAAATATGGCAAAATCCCTACTAACTAGACAGTCGGTGAAGCAACATTTTCTTACCCTCTAATATGCAGGTTGGGAGATATTTTCTTCTACTGAAGGAAGGCTCATCTGCAAAATTGACAAATAATTATATTCTCGAAACGATAGTAGAAGCATTGATCGAAGTGTGAAAACGTTCATGAATACCCTCAATGAGCAAAAAATCCATAATTACCAAGCTGAAACGCTTTACCGACAAGGCTACGCAACTCAATCGATCCAAAAGCAGTGCGAAGCTTATTGAATTGTTATAAAAATCATTGGTAGAACTCTTTGACAGTTGTGCCTGTAATTGCAACTTCGTTTCGCACCAAAATTTTGGCTGCCGAAAAAGCGGATGTAAAGAAAAACATATTATTTGTGTTTGTCCAAAAGAATCAAGAATACCCAAAGAAGAACTGGAATTCCTTGAGGATCAGAGGACCATGCGAAATATGGTGATTGGAGGTGTGGATGTTACCTTTTCAAGATCTATAGCAAAAAGAAATGCAAGAAAGTTGAAGGAGCAACAAGGAAGTAAGCGAAGAAAAATAATCATGCATGAAGAATTCGAAAAGGTAGTCATTGATGATGTGCTTTCACCTGATACTAATACTGATCTCTCTAGTACCGAAGAAAGTTCAACAACTGAATCTGAATATGAATGCTCTAACATTCAAATGAGAGCCCCTTTACCCAATCTCGCCATGGAAACCGACAGATTTGGTGTTTCAGATAGGGCTGCATCGGTCATTGCTTCAGCTACTTTGGTGGATTTGGGTATCATTACCGAAAAAGACAGTGACTTTTTTATTGATCGAAGTAAGGTGAGAAGAGAGAGACAGAAATTAAGAAAAACATTACAAGTTGAAGCTGCACAAAGTTATGGTGATGTTAAAGCTTTATATTTTGATGGGAGAAAAAACAAGACGTTGGTAAAGACAAATAATGGTAAATGGTACCAGGATATAATTGATGAAGAACATTTGAGTGAGCCTGGTGGAGAATACCTTAACCATTTGAGCCCTAACTCTGGAAAAAAAAGTAATGTATCTGAATCGTTGTTCGCTTACTTGAATGAAGTAACACTAGACCAGAATCTCCAGGTGATAGGGTGCGACAGTACGAATGTCAACACTGGGTCTAAAGGTGGCATAATCCATTTCATCGAGCAAAAGCTGAACCGACCATTGCAATGGAGCATTTGTATGTTACATACAAATGAACTTCCCTTAAGGCATCTGTTTGAGCGATACGACGGGAAAACAACTGGGCCAAGATCATTCAGTGGATCTATTGATAATACTCTCAAGACTTGCCATGAGATGCCTGTGGTAAAGTTCTCCCCAATTACGGATGGGGCCGATAGCATCCCAGTTCTCACAGATGAGCTCATAGAAGATTTAAGTAATGATCAACAATACATGTTCAGAATAATTGGGGCCATAAGAGAAGGATATGTTGATGGAAGCCTAGAGAAACTCAAGCCTGGTCCCCTTAACAACTCTAGATGGTTAACTCTAGCTAACAGACTATGTCGTTATTATGTCTCCCAAAAGAATCCCTCCAGAGAGTTACGTAGCCTTGTTCTGTTCATAGTAACAAACTATGGTCCTAACTGGTTCAGTATAAAATTTAAACCGTATCCTGATGGACCCAACCATATCTTTGATGCGATAAAAAGGTTCAACCTGTTGCCCCAAGATATACAAAAATTAACGGAATGCCTATTTTGCTCACTCAAAAAATAATCTTCTATCAATGCTGTCAGATAGTGAGCAAAAGCTGCGCAAAGTTGCCATCGATCGAATAATACATACAAGAAAGTGTAAGGAAGCCAATACAAGGAAAATCAGAGAATTTAGAGTACCAGAATTGAACTTCAAAGCATCACATTGGACAGACATCACCTTCTGGGATAGGATTGATATCAGTGAACCACCTCTCACTTCTAAATTGTGTGATGAAGAATTGCTTGAGTACGAAACAAAATGTTTCAAAGTTGAGCAATACCCCATTAACACACAGAACGTCGAAAGAGCCGTGAAGTTGGTTACAGATGCATCAGCATCAGTAATATCACAAGAATCAAGAGACGGATTTATTAGGTCAAGATAAAAAGTCGCTCTCTGCTTCCCTCACTTGAAACCGAAAAAGATCTGATGGCTCTCCTAAAAAAATAATAATATTTCAGATGAGCGGGTTTTATATCGCATTCAAATGTAATTGATTTACGGCATCCAACCAAGTGAGACCAGATACAATTTTATTTCAATACAATGTAAGTATAATGGTGTTTTTTAAGTAGTTTTGCATTATAAAGCGTTTTTCTTCAATTATTTTTTTTGATAGAAGACTTAATTTTTATGTTATGAGCATATTTTTATTTATGGACAACCGGCTGATGGCCATTTTGCTTTTATATAAAAATACGAGAGATGGTTTGAGTTACAAACATTAAGTGACTGAATACATCATTTTTATGTTCTAATACACCAAAAAATAAGTGAGGCAAATAAATTTGAAGTAAAAAGTTGTTTCACTCCGCCCTACTACACACACACCACACACACACACACACACACATATATATATATATATATATATATATATATATATATATATATATAGAGAGAGAGAGAGAGAGAGAGAGAGAGAGAGAGAGAGAGAGAGAGTGGTAAATAAAAAAGTTTCAAGTTTTGCATATAGTACAGGATCTGGCCTAGAGTTCGTATAAATTTCTGGGTGCAGAGGTTTTGACGACTGATCTAGACTAATTTTGGGGCGCAGAATCCGAATTTTTCTATGCCATCGCACCAAATTGGTGCGAAAGTGGTCAAAATGCAAAAAATTGGCAAAAATGGCAAAATTTTATCAGTTTTTCGTATTTTTGTCATATTCTTGAGTTGAAAAAATTTTTAAGGGCAATTGTTTGTTTGAGAATCTGTGTTTGTAACATACTGCTGCCTGAACCAAGAAAACTGAAAAAAATGTTAAAAAATAACAGCAAAAATAGTAAAAAATAAAGTAAATATTGTCAAAAAATCGCAAAAATGAAATTTTTTGGTTATTTTGGTGCATAAACTAGCTCTAACCAATCTTATCGAACTAAATAGTCAAGAAATTAGATATTAATAGCTCTACTAAAATTTCCTAATACAAAAACATGTACAAATGTTGAAGTCTTAAAGTCGTCCCATTGCTCTTGTTCTGCAACCATAATTGAAATTTTAGTTGCAGCATCTTGATATAAGTTACGGTGTTCATCGACACTCAAAAACCCATCGAACATAATGCTTGTTATTGCTTCGTGCACGAAAGATAATCCTTGCTTGGCTCTCACATAATGATTGCCATTCATAACGGATTTTACTGTGTCTGGACCGAAACATTCGCTTTCAACCAAAACAGATTCAATTCCCGATATATGAAGATAAGATCCAATACAAGCAAGTACAATCTTCTCAAAATGGAATCCACCCAATCCGATAAACAAATTACTGAACAGATCTTTTTTCAGGAGCTGAATTTCCTTCGCAATAGCATAAACTCCTTCATCACACCACAGTGCACCGTATGGCTTATTCTGCTGCTTAAGCACGTCCTGAAAGTTAATCATTGTTATAAAAATGGTATCAAATTCAGTTGCTTTGTATGGCAGTACGGGAGTGAACGCAATAGTTGTAGGCTTCAAGCTATCTGGCTTTCGACAGCAACAAAGCTTGGAACAAAGTCATCATTATCAGTATTTGAGTTAGTTGAAGAGCCCTGTATTGTGGTTGTTCTATGTTTGTATCGCATCACAAACCACAGGAAATGGTCGAGATTAACAGTCTCTAGTAAATGATCGTTTGCCTTGTATTCAGAGACTTGAAAATCTTGACTTATTGTACCTCGTTCATGTCTTGGTCCAATCGAGATAATTTCTTGGCAAGGAAGAACGCTTTGTAACTTGCCAAGCCGGAGGGTTGACTCTGGAGCTTCACTTATCTTATTAGTATGCTCTTGTGTTGGTGCAGAGCTTAATGGAGCATTTTGGAATAAAACTAGCACCGTATCGTGTGTCGAACCAATTCCAGACAAGGTATTTTTCAAGGTGTCAAAATTATCCATTGCTGCTTGAATTGGATGGTTTTGATCAAATACTGGAGGAACTGGAACTCTATGTGAACCACATAAAGATATTGTACGTTTTGCTAGTGCAAAATTTATTTTGCGAACTTCTTGATATCCTACACAAATGCTCCGTTTGTTTGCAATTTCAATAAGAGCTTTAGACTGTGACAGGTTATGTATAGTTTGAGCAAATCCGACATGCAATGTTGGTGGGCTCCAAACCATTATGAAGGATGTAAAACAACATCTGGAAGATAGTGTCATACTTCAGCATCAGCTGATTGTTGCTATCTGATACATTCCGGGTGGGAAACAAATGCTGAAGAAATTCCATCCATATTGTAGGACGTTCATTTTGGAAGCGTTTTAAGGCTAGATTAAGATCGTTTGGATCACAATAGCTAGAGCGTAAACCAAAACTAAGTTTTTAACTCTTTCCCTAGGTCCTTAGCAACGTTTTCGACAGATGATTTCCGCAAAGTTTCAACAATTCTTGCACTCTCAATCTGGACAGAATAAACCATCTGGGATTTTCGTTTGTTGCTAGGATATGTAAAATAAATGGTGTCCTTAAATTTGTCTATAAGCAGGCTCTTAACCAAATAATTACTGATAGATTCATCCTGGTTCAGCTTTTTATTGATCTCTTGTCTCAAGTAGGTGACAATGTATCCACAGCTTGTGAAGTCTATTTTTGAGACTACATCATTAAACGCTTCTTGAACCATGTCAATAGAACCCATAACTTCATTTTGTTGCTGTCTGTTTTCCAAAATCGTCTCTATTCTGCGATCATAGGCTGCAAAATGCTTCTTTATACAATTATTATGATAGAATACATCTGCAGCGAATACATCTTTGTATTCGTTCAACATCGCTACTCTGGTAAAAACATCGTCTTGGAACAAGTGAGCATAACTCAATAACTTTTGGGCACGACCTGGAGTACATATCCGAAACAAATCATGATCACTGTTTCCACCTTTTAATTTGACTCGAGCTGAACCACAAAACACACACACTTTCATATCCTTGATGTGCTGTGTTTTAATCCTTTTGCTTGAACTATTTTCTGGAGGAGTTAATGCTTCCCCTAAGGAGGAATCAGAGGGTTCAGATTCAGCATTTTTAGACTTCTGGCTACGTTCAACGAACTTTTTATATGTTGCATAGCACGAAGTGCTGTGATACTGGATATAAGGAGTCGGACTCTCAGTAAGAGCTTTCAAACGCTTGCTTCTGTCATCATTTGGGTACGCAGAAGCCAACTGAAGCAAATTTTTTATTCCATGTTCTCCGCTGCTCAAATATTTCTCTCCACTTGGGCTTTTGTTCTTCTGGCACAAGATACATTACCAAGGTTTGAGCTATGCTTCTTTTCTGGCACAAGTTGACATACATCCTGAAAAAATAAAATGTACTAAGACTTCTTGCAATTGCAATTATAATAAACTGGTTCTATTCTATACATATAAAAATTCATTTGTAACACATTGGTCTTTATATTTATGTTTTAAATATTCAATTCGATTATTACTTACCATGATCTATCATCTGTTGAATCACATAATGAATACAGGGATCCTCAATTTGTAGCTACTACCAATACTAAACCTGAAACACAATAAATATGACTTAGTTACTCTAAAGAAATCAAATAGATCGATTCTATAAGAAGTTCAAGCATTTTACAACAAGCAAGCCTAAGAATAACATAAAATTAGTACTATTTTTTTATATTTTGGCTATTTTTTCAAGTATTTTACAACCATTTTTATCGATTTATACGCGAAATTTAGACATTTGTGCATACTTTGTTTTAATAAATTCTTGCAGAGCTATTAATATCTAATTTCTTGACTATTTAGCTCGATATGATTGGTTAGAGCTAGTTTATGCACCAAAATAGCCAAAAATTTAATTTTTGCGATTTTTTGACATTTACTTAATTTTTTACTAGTTTTGCTGTTATTTTTTGACATTTTTGTCGGTTTTCTTGGTTCAGGCAGCAGTATGTTACAAAAACAGATTCTCAAACAAAAAATTGCCCTTAAAAAATTTTTCAAATCAAGAATATGACAAAAATACAAAAAACTGATAAAATTTTGCCATTTTTGCCAATTTTTTGCCATTTTGACCACTTTCGCACCAATTTGGTGCGATGGCATAGAAAAATTCGGATTCTGCGCCCCAAAATTAGCCTAGATCAGTCATCAAAACCTCTGCACCCAGAAATTTATACGAACTCTGGGCCAGATCCTAGACTAATACAGCATTAACATGATTCTGTAGTTAATTAATTTCTCGTTGCCCGCTTGAAGGAGATAGCACGCGGGTAGAAGAGCTTTGTTTTAACAGTTTCCGTAAGAGCCGGCAAAAGACGTGGCGTTTAAGGGTTTCTTTGGCATTCCTCTCACCGTCCCCGGAAACCTATAAATTTGCTGCGTAAAAGTGCCTCGCTCTCCATTCTTCTCTCGACCTTGGCACCTTCAAATTAAGAGTCTCTTTCTCTCCCGACAACGCTTTCCACTCATCCATTCACCGGCATTTTGTCTCCTTACTGAATGCCCAGAAAAGATCCACATACTCACGCAAGGACTTCTGAAACCGAACGTAGGCCTACAACTCTTTAAGCACGACGTAAGCAACCCCTTTCCTCCGAGCTTTCTCGGTTTTCTTCTTCATCATTATCCAGCTGGTCGGTAGGTTTCATCTTCAAAATTAGCCTGCTTTCATCATCGGCACAAAGCCTCTAGTTTCCCATCATCAGAAACCGACTGGCCTACTGAGCATCGACGTGAATTCCTTTGCAAGCGATTCCACGGCTATAAACTAACGGCTTCTAGGATTTCAACGTTCATTCCGAAGTGCGAGTTTCTCTCTTCATCTCAACAACCTACACAATCTACTCCACCAAGTTTGGTAAACTTTTAAATCGTCTTGGTCTCCAGTGTATTGTGTAGTTTTAGGCTCTCGCGTAATAGCCTATGAACTCGTGACCAACGCGGCCGACGCCTGTGCGAGATTTGGCTATATAAAAGTGACTCATACTGTTGTTCTAGGTGTTTTACCTTTTCGGTAGTGTGTGTCCGTGAGTAGGCCTCATTATCGTCGTGTAAAACCTATCCTCATTAATAGGCCTCAATATTGTCTTGTAAGGCTTATCCTCATTAATAGGCCTCATTATTGTCTTATAAAGTTTATATGTGTTGATAAGTGATAGCGTATATTTCTTTGTCGTAATTATTGTAACTAACCTTATTGCATCATTAATTACTGTCAGACATGGGGCTGATTACAAAATTTGCTTATGATTTGATTATGATTAGTGGGGTGCGAATTTTTTTGATTTTGATTTGATTATGATTAGTGGATTTGCAAAAATGTCGATTATGAATTGATTATGATTAGTGGGCTCGGAAAATTTATGATTATGATTTGATTATGATTAACATTTTTTATTATGATTAGATTATGATTACATGGCTTAAAAATGTTGATTAAAATTTGAATTTGTTTGCCACAGTTAAATATGATTAAATTATGATTACCATGTCAGATATTGATTACGTATTTAAATGTGGAATGACGAGTAATAGCATACAAGCAGAATATGTTAATGAATAAATGTACAGTGTATACAGCAGTATTCTAGTATATGTACTATATTTTACACTCAAAAAGTCACAAAAGAAAACATCTTACGTAAAATTATTCTTCCATCATTATCAAATGGTGAAGTTACAATGAACGATTGATATGTTTATTACATTTTACATAATACACTTTAATCATTGAATAATCATTGATTATAACATTAATAATTTTGATTATGATTTGATTAAGATTATATTTTCTAAAATTTTGATTATGATTTGATTATGATTATATATATTTTCTAATTTTGATTATGAATTGATTATGATTGCATAATCACCATCATAGATTATGATTATTTGATTATGATTAATATAATCAACCCCATATCTGATTACTGTTCTGTATAAACTTCTCACTGCCGTCAACAAGTATTCCATAATATTGTACAAACCTATATGTAAACAACCGTTATTCACTGTAGAAAGATATTTTCTTTATTTTTGTTAATTAAATAAAAAAAAACACAGAACTACAGGGTGTCCCATAAGTCCGACATCATAGGAGAAATTCATATTTTTCTATTTCTACAAACCATAATTCATATTTTTCTCTTTCTACAGGCCATAATGTCTGTGAGCAAGGAAGAACGAATCCAGATAATTCTACTCATAGGAAATCGGAGTCAAAGAGAGGCCGCTGCTGAATTTAACAGACTGCATCCAGACCGCGAGCCAGTAACACAGAGTTGTGTTAGCAGACTTGTTGGAAAGTTTAAGGAAACAGGATCCATAGAAGATAAACCACGCAGTGGACCTTCAAGGAGGTCCACTGACGATGATACAGCGACTGCTATCCTGGCTCATTTTAACAGAAGTCCCAATAAGTCTCTTCGGCGATTGTCCGCCAAGACAGGAGTGTCGAAAAGTAGCATCCATCGCATTCTTCAGGCTCACAAATGGCATCCATATAAACTTCAGATCCTACAGAAATTAAGCGAAGATGATGATCCCGACCGGCGGATGGAATTTTGTGAATGGGCTACGGAACAATATGCTCGGGATGCTAATTTCCCGTCCACCATTGTGTTCAGTGACGAGGCTGTTTTTTATGGAAATGGTGAGGTAAATCGACAGAACACCCGCTACTGGTCTTAAAACAACCCTCACTGGTATACCTCTTCAAAGGAACAAGGTGCATCTCGGGTGATGGTATGGTGTGGCATTTGGAAGGATCGCATCATAGGCCCCCTCTTTTTCGATGAACATGTCACTGGAGGCACCTACCTACGTATGCCCAAGGAAGAAGCATTTCCCAGTGTCTTGAACGAAGAAGGAAATTTCCCAACATGGTTCCAGCAAGACGGCGCTCCCGCACATTACAGCACCTAAGTAAGGGAATACCTGTACCAACAATTCCCTGGTCATTGGATAGGACGTCGAAGGCCTGTGGAATGGCCAGCTAGAAGCCCGGATCTCACGCCACTAGATTTTTATCTCTGGGGCCACTTGAAAGCGCTGGTATACGCAGAAAATTAGGAGTGTTGAACATTTGCGGCAGCGCATTATTGGGGCATGTAACACCATTACTCCTGACATCATTCACCGTGTGCTTGCTGACTGGGTATCACGTCTGAATTTGTGTATTGAAAACAATGGTGGACATATTGAGCACGTTCTGTAAGTAAAAACTTTTGTTTTGCCTTTTTTTATTATTTTTCCTATGATGCCGGACTTATGGGACACCCTGTAGTTTTATCTCCTTGGTAAAATATATTATTTATTTGTTTATAGTCGAAAGACCATTGATGACCCGCTTAAACATCTCGTTCATTTAAAGTTGCCTTCATTATAGTAGGCCTACAGCCTTGGCCAAATATATATACAGGGTGAGTCAAAAGTCCGGAAACATAGGAAGGCTAGGAAACTTTTATTGCAAAGAGACATGTGTTAAGAGTAATGTTATAAGATGTGCTCTATATGTTCTCCTTTGTACATACACACTTTAGTTAAACTTGGTTAACCTTGGTTTTTGCTTCCGCCCGAATTGTTCATTCTGACGAAGGTCAAGCTTGTCACTCCACCTTAGACCTACAGTTTAATGTGGAATCCGAACCACGCCCCACCAGCAGCCCAGCGGCTTAACCACTAGGCTACCCAGTGTACCCGTTTATCTACCAACCAATTTTTTTTTGTGTGTGGAAGGATGAACAGCTGGGTTTTGCTGCGCGCCGCCTGCCGTCACCAGGTCTCGATCCCGGAGGCGGTGGATTCGTAGTCAGCGACTCTAACCACTACACCACCGAGGAGCATTCTTTTTGTATACCAGGTTTCCAGAAAATGTCCTTATTTCTAAATTAATGTTATAAACTAAGAAAAGGAATCTAGACACAAAGACAAAAGCAATAGGTACGGTACAAAACAGAGTTTATTAAATTTAATTAAACATGTTCAATGTAATTGTCATTTGTTTTCTAATACAATATTCAACCTTATACAAATATTTGACATAATTTTTGGAAATAGCTCAGCTGGGATGTTAGTGATTACCTCATAGACTTTAGTCTTTGGGTCTTCAAGTGTCTTAGGCTCGGTAGAGTAGATCCTGTTTTTATGTAACTCCACAAAGCAAAGTCAGGGGGTGTGGTGTGAGGTCAAGTGAGTATGGGAGCCATTCCGCTGGCTCATGAAGGGAGATTAGTCGCCTGGAAAAATGCTTCCTCAAAATAGTTGCGAGTTTCACAAACAGTGTGTGGACGTGCTCCATCCTGCTGAAACACTGTGGATCTGGGGTAATGCGGTTATTTCCAGTAAGGGACAAACGAATTAGCTGTGGCAAGTAGAAATCTTGTAGCATCTGGCGATATGAATTTTGCGTTATCGTTACTGCTTTTCCAGTTTCATTCTCAAAGAAGTAGAGACCTACTACACCATACAACCCAACAACGACCCAAATGTTGAGTTTAGCAACACCACGTAGAAGATCTATTGGAGCGTCAGCATGACTTTTCCAGTACCGAAAGTTTTGCTATTTAATATCCCAAGACAGATAGATATACGTAACAATCGTCAGTGAAGTGGATGTGTTTGAAAAACTCAGAATCTTCTTCCGGCTTTGCTAACATCCATGTTGCGCATTCCATTTATTTTTATTTTTTAATATTAGTCAGTGAAGCTTGTGAATGAATTTTGTATGGAAAAATGTTTAATTCGGTACGAAGTATACGATGTACAGATGTTTGTGAAATACCTACTTCTGATGACAAACGTTGCATTGACTTCTTCGGATTGCGCACATTTGATTTCATATTTATGTGTTGCACAGTTCTTGTGGATCGTATCCTACCACTATTAGCTTTATGTTGATTGCTTACATTTCCTTTTGTTTGAAATTTTCTAACAATTCGTAATATTGTCTTTCTACCGGGTGGATCTCTACATCCATATTCTCTGCAAAAGTTTCTCTGCACCTGCGTCACACAGAATTTGTCACATGAAACCACTCAGCGATCTTGACTTCTGTTCTAGCTGCAAATGCGGCATCGCTGTTTGAGGGTTCAGCCATATTGTTCCGTGTAGACTAGGTTCTTAAGGAGGCTTAGTCAAGACTTATCTTTCCTTAAAGATTATGGCCTTACTCGGCTATAGTCTATTGGTAACGGTATCGTCTTTTCCTAATTTCTACGAAGTTAAGAAGTTATTTCTTTAAGTATGAAATGGTGAAATGGTGAAACCCCAATCTACCATTACCACTCTGAAAAAGAAACCTTGGTTAACCTTGGTTTTGCTTCCGCCCGAATTGTTCATCCCGGCGAAGGTCAAGCTTGTTGCTCCACCTCAGACCTACAGCTTAACGTAGAATCCGAACCACGACCCACCACGGGTAGTCAGAAATTACATAGTCCTTGTCCGAATTCGACTCACCTCCCGATCAGCAGCCCAGCCCAGTTCATCCTTCCTGGAAGGCTGAACAGCTGCGTTAGCTGCGCGCCGCTTGCCGTTACCAGGAATCGAACCCGGGGCCGATGGAGTCACAGTCAGCGGTGCTAACACTACACCACCGAGGCGCATAATAAACCCAATAATTATATATACAATTAAGTCAATTATACATCTATTATAAAATAACGGGCAAATAAAAATAGGGACATTCTGGGGGGACACACACACACTATATATATATATATAATATATACACACACCCGGCTTAGCGCTCAGGATGCGTTCCTGAAAAAGTTAGCGCTAAGCGAATCAGCGCTAAACGAGGTCGTTATATCATTATATACATCGAGATGCGTTCCCCAACAGTACTGTTTCCGGGGTATGAGCGCTCCATCGGGGTATCGGTAATAGGGCTAATAATAATAAACACGTAATTTATACATAAAAATAATAATAATTTATTATTAACATAAAAAATATTAACAAAAACATAAAATAACACTCACCAGTGCATTCTCTCGGAACTTACGTAATGTTGACCACCGACTGCCGTCGCACTTACTAGTACTACACTCCTACTCCTCCTATGTGGCAGCGGTGGTAGGTGAGGTGGGATGAGCTACTCACGGGGAGGGCTGACGGGAGTTGGATTGTCGGGATCCTTCGAAGGTGGACCTGGCTCTGGTTCTTCCACCTGTGAAGACGAAGATTTCTTCTTGAATAAGGCCTCAAATGTTAACTGCATTGCCTTCTTTTTCTTCTCACGAAGGAGTTCTTGATAGCAGGAGATGGCATAAGGAAAGTCCTCTTCATGGCACTGCTGCGCTCTCAATTTGGATCATGCTCTGAGAAAAACTCCATTCTCTCCGTGATCTTAGCTGTGCCCTCAGACAGAATCTTGCTAGTGAGGTTTCTGTCAGGTGGAGCCTCTTCTACAACAGTCTTCAGTCACATTTTGAGCACTACCACTCGAAGGCCTTTTTCCAGACATTATGACACTAAAATGATCACTTCACCACTCGAAATTTAAGGCATAAAAATATTTACACAGGCGGCGTAAACACAATGGGAGGCAGACGCTGGGAGATTGGAGGAGGTGAGCGCTGATTGACTGAGAGCAATGTAAACAATAATGGCGTCCACTGCATTGACACGTCTCGCGCTGCGTTTATGATCGTAACTTTTAAAGCGCTGTATGCGTGACAGTGTTAGTGACGCTACCTAAAATCAAGTGACGTCACAGGTTATGGACAAGGCTGATGTAGGAGTCGAGCAGTGTTGTGAAAGTTGCTAAGCTGTTTTGTACTGCTGTAATATATACACACTTCGCTTATTGTGTAGTGTTTAAAACAACCTATCGTTACATTATGGACTTTTTCTTTCTTTATTTGTTTTTAGTAACATTAAAATTTTTTTGCTTCCATGACAAAGAGCGCTATAACGAATCAGCGCTAAGCGGGGTGTGTGTGTGTGTGTGTGTGTGTATATTACCTATACTGTAAATGTGTGTGTGTTGTGTGTGCATATATATATATATATATATATATATATATATATGGAGAACGTATGCAGGATATAAATAATCTATATTACTCGAACTATAGTATATTAGGATATAGATTTTGGAAATGAGAGGTTTGGAAAATAATTACATACCCTCTGCATAAAATTACTTTTGCCCCAGGGTATTAAAACAATAAACGCTCTTTCGATATAGTTTACAACTGGAGTCTGCAAAATTTAATTGGTATTTTTCAAACTCCAAAGTTTATTAATTGGTGTAGAATAGAAATGAAAAGATTTATTGGCAAGCGAAAATTTCGCTCAAATTCTCATATGCATGACCATCTTCAGGAGTGAATGATAAAAGTTTGAGAAAAGATTCTGATCAGGTGTAGAACAACATAAATCTGTAACGATCATATTTAAAACGTCAATTTTAAATATCATTGTTAGAGATGATATTTAAAAGTGCAAAAAAAGGTGTTATATATATATACTGTACCTCATTGAACCTCATTTTAGTTCCGTGCGTTGGTTTCTCTTCACACGAAGGTAAAGCTGGTGGCACTGCCTCTAGGCCTGGCTTGGTGGAGGAGCGCGTTGCTCTCTTGCGCTCTCCACCGCACATAGCCAGGTACATCCGGTTCATCTGGTACCGTCCTGAGCCAGGCATCTAGTCTTCTTTTGAAGACTTCAACTGTAACGTTTCTGAGGTACTTTGGAAGCTGGTTAAAAAGTGTTGGGCCGCTGACAACCAAGCTATTTTCCTTCAGTGTTGAAGAGGTCCCTTGTCGGGCCTTTAATTTGGGAACACTTCACATGCTGCCTTTCTTATTTTCCAACGTTGTATGGATGGTAATTGGGTTCAGTTTGAGGTTTCGTACCAATTTTTCGATCATTTTCCATATGTAGATTATAGCGTACCTCTCTCTTCTTCTTTACAGGGGTACAGATTTAGTTTACGTAGTCTTTCCCAGTAGTTGAGTTCTTTGCAACCATCAATCTTAGCTGTGAAATGTCTGAGTTTCTTCTAGTTTATTAGTTTCTTCCTTTTTATATGGGAACGTCAAGACTGAGCAGTATTCAAGTTTTAGTATGATTACGGTAGTGTTTTCAGCAGGGGAATCATTACTGAGAAACTTCTATGTTACACACAGACAGTGCATGGAACAAACAGACGTTTTAAATATTATCACTGTTCCATGCACGGTCTGTGTGTAATACACACACACACACACACACATATATATATACAAAGCTGGGCACAAACCGTTAATCCGTTAATCGTTAATTAACGAAGTTAACTTTTTCGTTAACGATTTAACTTTTAAGTTAACTTTGAAAATCATTATCGGACTAATTAACTTCCGTTACATTTAACTTCCGTTAACTCAAGTCCGTTAACCCAAAAAAATTCATAAATAAACGTTTAAAAGTTTCTATTATTTTCAGTGCTGAGCAGGTGCGCAATTAATCCGCCACTGTTAATAGTGATGAACGAATTTCCATTTCCGCAGTGCAAAATCAGGCGATATATTGTTTCCGTCGCCACAATTTGTGTCTTACCAAATATGGTAGTTATTTATGGCATTGGTTTGAGCAAAACATGGTCGACTGTAAAATCAGGCGGAAAGATTTGCCATTTGAGTTGAATGTTTCAACTTCTTTCAAGAAATATCACGAGCATTTTAAGGCACTTTCAATAATATATATGTAACAATTGCAACAAATAACTACATTCGTTTCATTTGCAGTCTGTCTCTTGCGCAACATATTTGTGCTAGTGAATATTTAAAAATAATCGTTGTCAAGTAAGTCATGTATATTTATAATATGTCTGTGAGTACCTTATTAGTAGTCTCCTTGATACATTTCAAGAACCATAAAACTGATCAGGTAAGATTTCAATTCTCATGTCACTTTGATGACATAAATTAAGTCAATTGATGTCTTACAATGGGAGCGTTTTCACCTTAACCCTTTATGTCCTGGCGGTACTTCTAGGTACCACATCTTTAAAATCTCCATAATTATTTTTCTACCCGGTTGATCCTGCCGGTACTTTCAAGTCCCAATGTGAATTAGTTTCTTTATGAGATAATAGATGGCGTTGAGAAGTAAATGTGAGCGTGTGGCGCCAGAGGCTGTTTACTCTTTAGTATCTCTGCCATCCCCTCCAGTGCTGCAGTGGAGCGTTTGTTCTCTATGGGCAAGGACATCCTGAGGGCCAAGAGATCATCCCTGTCTGATGAAAACTTTGATATGCTAATTTTCATGAAGGGCAACATGCATCTCATGGACAAAATGGAGAACGAGAAGAAGAGGGAAAATTAAATTATATATACCGGGTGGCCCAAAAAAAATGGCACCAATTGTGAGAAGTGATATCTCAATAACCATTGCAGCTAGGGACTTAAAAAAACAACCAAATGAAAGATAATTCTTTTCTCTTTAAATACTTATTCTATGGCTTGATGGTTATAAGCCCATATAATGCCCGAAATTGGCTTCCAAAAAGAAAATATAAAAAAAAAGTTGCGCATTTATATTTATTCCTTGATCCTAATTTTAAATGAAATTTTCTATTCCAGACCCCTCAAGATGGGATTGAGAGAATCTGATAAGAACATTATACAAGCACTACGTGAAGAAAAAGGATATTCATTAAACATAATCCTTTACGAATTTCCAAATAGAAATTGGAAAAAAAGAACTGTGGCACATTTTTTACAAAAACTTAAAGAAACCGGCAGCAGTCAACGGCGTCCGGGAAGTGGTCGACCAGAAACTATTAGAACGCCAGAAAACATTGAAAAAGTAAATGAAATGGTTTTAAGTCAAGAGGAACAACCGGGAACAAGTAAAAGTGAACGTGAAGTTGCGAAAGAAAACCGGGATTTCACGTTCATCAGTACAGCGAATAATTCGCTGTACTGATGAACGTGAAATCCCGGTTTCTTTCTCAACTTCACGTTCACTTTTACTTGTTCCCGGTTGTTCCTCTTGACTTAAAACCATTTCATTTACTTTTTCAATGTTTTCTGGCGTTCTAATAGTTTCTGGTCGACCACTTCCCAGACGCCGTTGACTGCTGCCGGTTTCTTTAAGTTTTTGTAAAAAATGTGCCACAGTTCTTTTTTTCCAATTTCTATTTGGAAATTCGTAAAGGATTATGTTTAATGAATATCCTTTTTCTTCACGTAGTGCTTGTATAATGTTCTTATCAGATTCTCTCAATCCCATCTTGAGGGGTCTGGAATAGAAAAATTTCATTTAAAATTAGGATCAAGGAATAAATATAAAAGCGCAACTGTTTTTTTTATATGTTTTGTTTGGAAGCCAATTTCGGGCATTATATGGGCTTATAACCATCAAGCCATAGAATAAGTATTTAAAGAGAAAAGAATTATCTTTCATTTGGTTGTTTTTTTAAGTCCCTAGCTGCAATGGTTATTGAGATATCACTTCTCAAAATTGGTGCCATTTTTTTTGGGCCACCCGATATATTGTGTTTTTCATTTTTTTTATAATAAACGTTAACGTTAACGGTTTATCGGTAACTTCCGTTACATGTTTAACGAATTAACGGTTAACGAAGTTAACTTTTTGGTTAACGGATTAGCGGTTAACGAAGTTAACTTTTTGGTTAACGGTGCCCACCACTGTATATATATATATTTATATAATATAATATACGAGGTGTGATCAAAAAGTTCGGTAAATAGTCCCGCAACTAATGAACGCGTGTCACTAGGTGGTGTCAGTGTGTATGGCTGATGACGTTACTTTGGCCACTTGCCAGATGCCAACAAACACCATTCAACTACGCACCGTCGCACCAGTGCGCCGTGTCATTGCTTTGTGTGAGGGCGTTTTTGTGGCGTCTGGCGATTTTGCAGAAAATGTCGAAATTTGAGCAACGTGCAAACATCAAATTGTTTTAAACTTGGTAAGACGGCTACAGAAACGCACGGAATGCTTGCAGCTGTCTACGGAGATGAAGTTGTTACAAACAGGACGGACGAGCGACCACTTCTTTCATCATCTTCCAAAGACTCAGTTCCTTCTCGAAACCTTCCAAACCACTTGCAAACAGTCTTGTTTGTAACAACTTTTTGATTGTATATATGGGGTTGAACTCAGGATGGGTTCAGAATATATATATATATATATATATATATATATATATGCAAATTATTTCACAAAAGTAACACATCAGTAAGATTTAGGATGAAAATAACCACGAAGGAAAGTTAAAACACGAAATAGTGCAGAAGCGCTTTCGTCTAATGACATCCTCGATGTTTCTGAGGATGTAATGAGACGAAAGCGCTTGAGCACTACTTCGTGTTTTAATTTTCCTTCGTGGTTATTTCCATATATATATATATATATATATATATATATATATATATATATATATATAACACAGACCAGGGCAGCGGGGCTGGTTCTGCTACTGCCCATTCCAGATGTTCTGAGCCTCTGCCTGATTCACTGTTCAGAAACTTCTGTAATATTCGTGGCCTCTCCTCAAATTTTAAATATGTTGAACACCAACTCTCCTTCTATAAACCTAACCTTCTCTTCCTCACTGAGGAACTCCTTTTCTGTACCCTCCTACTTTCTCTATATTAAATTTCATTCCAAAGGTGAATGTTGCGTACATGTATACAACGACCTAACTTGTTCTCGTATTCACGAACTTGAATCCTCCGAATTCTACACCCTCTGCCAACGGCTTACATGCCAATCTCAAACTAAACACATCTGTGCTGTCTATTTTTCTCTTAATTCTACTGACTATCCAAAACTCTTTGACCACCTCACTTCCAAAGTGGAATACATTCTATTCCATTCTTCTTTTGCTAGAGTTTCCGTTTAAGGAGATTTCAATGTTTACTACCACCTTTGCCTTTCCTCCCATTTCACTGACATCCCTGGTGAACTACTTATAACTTCTTTATCTTAAAAGACCATACTCGTATCCTCTATCGCCTTGGAGATAGGCTCAACATTCTGGATTTATTTCTTACCACTCACTCATATTATTATTATGTCAAACTTTTTTTCTCCATTGGGCTCCTACGACCACAATTTTATATCTGTTCCTTGTCCTATCGCTCTAATTCGGCCTTTCGATCCTCCCAACAGGAGACGCCTTTGGCAGTTTGGCGCCGCTGATTGGGAGGCCCTTAGGCAGTAGGCTACTTCTGTGATTTCCCATGGAATGATTACCGCTTCCGTGGATAGGGTCCCTCCGCGTACGCTGAGCACATCACGGGTGTGATTCTCTCGAGCACGGGGGCGTTACATTTCATGTTCTGTTCCTATTACTAATGCAGAAATAACCTTGGTTTAATTTGTTTGTTCTAATGCTATCCGCAACAAAGAGGGGACTTTCAGAAGGTACCGTCCCCATTCAACTCCTGTCTCTCACTTAGCTTATATTTCTGCCCGGAATCATGCAAAATCTGTTCTTCGACTCGCCAAAAATTCCTCCATCAGACAAAAATGTAAAAACCGATCCAATTCTAATTCTTCTCGCTCTTTCTGGCAACTAGCCAAGAAACTCTCCAACAACTTCACTTCTTCTTTCACTCCTCTTTTCCATTCCGACGGCTCAGTTGCCGTCTCTTATCATGATAAAGCTGAACTCTGCTCAAACTTTCGCCTCCAACTCAACCCTGGATGATTCCGATGCTGCTCCTCCATCTCCTCCTCCCTCTGACTTAATTATGTCTGAAATTAGAATATCTTCCAAAGATGTTCTTTCTGCTCTATTCTTGTTCTCAAGAAGTGTGTTTCTGTGCTGACACCCTTCCCAGCCAAACTCTTTCGTCTTTGTCTATCATCTGGTATTTTCTTCCTGCTGGAAGTTCGCTTTCATTCAGCCTGTTCCAAAGAAGGGAGACCGCTTTCAACCCCCAACTATTGTCCAATTCCTTTGATTTCTTTCCTTTCTAAAGTTTTTTAATCCATTCTTAATAAGAAGATTCTTAAACACCTCTGTTCTCGCAATCTTCTTTCAGCTCGCAGTATGGGTTCCTCAAGGGACGCTCTACTGGCGATCTTCTCGTATATCTCCCTGACTCTTGGTCATCCTCCTTTCGGGATTTCGATAAAACCTTTGCCATTGGGCTAGACATATCAAAAGTTTTCGATAGAGTCTGGCACAAGTTTTTAATCTCCAACCCGCACTCCTTCGGTTTCTCTCCTCCTATCTGTGCCTTCATCTCTAATTTCATTTCTGGCCGATCTATAGCTGCGGTTGTAGATGGCCACCGTTCTTCTCCTAAAGCTATTAATAATGGTGTTCCCCAGGGCTGTGTTCTGTCACCCACTCTTTCCTTTTTATTTATCGATGATCTGTTAAGTAGTTCTTCTTGTCCTATCCACTCAATTCCACTTTTCACTTCTCCGCCCGCTTCACAAAGCGTTCCACTCAACAGTCACTCCACGCTTCGCGTGGGACGGCTGGGATGCACCTGATCTCTGATCTTTCTGCTATCTTTGATTGTGACTTCCAATGCCTCAAATACTCATTTCCTCATTTCAGTCTACTCGTCACAATCTTCCACACGACTATCCCCTTACCTTCAACAATACACAACTCAATCGTTCCTCTTCTCTTAACATCTTGGTGTTTCCTTTTCTCATGATCTTTCCAAGAAAGATCACATATACCCTCTTTCCAAAACAGCTTCCAAGAGGTTAGGTGTGCTATACGGCCTCAACAGTTTCTTTCCCCCCCCCTCAGTTGCTGTCTCTGTACAGAGGTCTTGTCCGCCCCTGTATGCTGTACTCTTCTCATGTGTTGTGTGGCTGAACCCACATAGCTCTACTTGTTGCCTCACTCTCTCTTTACTATCGCTATATAACGGACACTTTTCTCCTGAACTCTCTAACTACATGCCTCCTCATTTAAGGAGAACACGAAGTACCAGACTTTCGAAACATTCTTATTCCTTTTCCGTCCAACTCTCGAACGCGAGAGTTAATTGGTAGTTCCATTCTTTCATCTACTCATCCTGTGAACTCTGGGGCAATCTTCCTCAGTCCATCTTTCCTCCCTGTCCGAGACTTCCAATCTTTCAAACGCAGTGTCCAGGCATCTCGAAAGGCTTGGACCTTGATTTTAGCTATCTTCTTCCTCTATGTGGGGGGGGGGGGAGCCATCTTCGCGGGCATTCGCCCTTGGCCTCTCTTTCTGCAAAAAAGAATAATATATTTATACCGGATCAATGTTGTAGTGAATACTTAGAATTGTTTAAAAATCAATTACATTGTACCTTCCCAATAAAAAGTGTTTTATCGCTTGTCAATGATAAATGCAAAAAACTTCACTTTTCTACGTGAAGGTCAAAATATGATAATAAAACCCACTCTAATAGACAGAGTTTATTTCCACAACAGTTTCGATGCCCACTGGCATCCTCTTCGGCATCGAAACTGTTGTGGAAATAAACTCTGTCTATTAGAGTGGGTTTTTATTATCATATATCGCTTGTCAAATAGTTAAATTGAATGCTTATATATATATACATATATATATATATATATATATATATATATATATATATATATACCTGCCATATGTACACTGCTTTTACAAAGAGATTTTAAGCAAATACAAAAACAAAACAAAAGCCATCAAAAATAGATTTTCTGCACAATTTTTTTCCCCAAAGAATCAGTACTGATAACTGCGAGTCACGTGACCACCAAGACCATTTAACGATTTTCGAAACTTAAAAATTACTTTTAATGTATTTATTCTGCGATCTTTTATAAATATTTTAAATTTTCAATGCAAGAGTTTTTTCAATGTCCTCTGTTAGAGAGAGAGAGAGAGAGAGAGAGAGAGAGAGAGGAATTTTTTGAATTTACAGGATTTACAAAAATTTCGATATAAAAACATTTACAAATTCTTTAATTTATTTAGGTACATGTGCACATTCTATCTTCATTGATTTATTTGGAAACACACACACACACACACACACACACATATATATATATATAAAACGTGAACTTTAAATAGAGACACGCATGTAACACAATACAAATAATGTATAGGAGGATGATCTAACATATAAATAAACCGCTGTCATCAAAGACATGGAAAAAGAATAGAAAAATGACACATGAATAAAAGGGGCGGGGCTTAATGCTCTGGCGCATGAGTTGCCAGATATCGCTTGCCATCTGTTGATTTCATTAGGAATATAAAATTATATTTTCAGATCTGCAGAGGGATAAAGTTATTTCATTTTTATATATTGTATAATTAAATTTCGGTTTCGAGAAGCGTAATATATATATATATATATATATATATATATATATTACAAAATGAGTAATTAATTGGCTCATAATTTTGAATAGAGTGTGCACTGTAAATATTTTATCAATAAAGAATAATCAAAAAATTGCATAATATAAAACGTTAAAAAGTTACATTTCAAGCGAAAGCGTAAATTTATGTGTATATACGAATATACGAATGAACATGTTGCACACACACACACACACACACATACACACACACACACACACACACTGTATTGAAAATATACTGAGAGTCGAAACCATCATACTACCATAGCCTTTTTGTTGAACAAACAATAGGAAACGTCGAACAGAGAGGAAGATTTGAACAACATTCGTGTACAACTTGGAATCTTGGCTGATTTTCTAATTATGCACCTTCACCGAACAGCCTTCTTCGAGGCTAAACTCGTCTATATATATATATTGGGGGCCGACCGATAGTATTCTCAAAGTATCGGTACCGATACCGATAGTGAGAGCAAAGTATCGGCCGATACCGATACCGATATCTGTGCAAAATATCAAAATATGATTCAAAGAATGTAATTTGACACATGTACTGTAATTCAAAACATATATTTGAAGAAATGGAATTCACAAAATAAAAGTCATGTAATGGAAACAATATGGAATTCAAAAATTGTAATTATAAAAGTGTAACTCAATATAACCACTCAATAATCAAAACTGAGGAACTTCAGATTTTTGGAGAGGATGATTTGTTCCTCAGCGTTGATTGGGGTGATGTTGGCTCGTTTCACAATGATAACATCTCCAGCCGTTGAGAAAGGCCGTTCAGAGTCAACTGACCCAGAGGGGCAGCTCATGCACTTCTCAGCAACTTTGGCAATCTCCGGGAAATCAGCAACATGTTCTCGCATGAAAAAGAATGGATCCCTATCCCCAGCGATCCAAGGTTGCGACCAATAGGCTTCCAGGGCTGCTTCCACTCGTTCGTCTGGGACAGTGAACTTCGTGTCCGTATCCCTCGTTTGAGGTTCTTCAACTAGAATAGGACGAACGTGATCGTCGAGATCGCTACCTTCTGAATCGGAAAGGTTTTCCCAAAGAGCGATTTTCTTGGACGGAGAAACCGGACCACTTCGACGGCGTTTCACGGCAATTGAACCTCCAATACGCTTTCGTTGGGCCCCCTCCATGTGACTGCGTATCTCTTATCTCAACAATTCTTTGGCCTTTTCTCGCATTTCGTCGTCTATCAGCCCAGCTCCTTTGAATCGGGGATCAACTGCTGTGGCTAGCAGCAGTTTCTCATTTGAATTATGCTCTCGAAATCTCTGTTCGAGAGAATCGCCCAGCTGGCTCTTTAAAATCTTGACACCAGCATCATTCACTGAGCACGCTGCACAGATTCCTTTTGACAGAGATTTGACTGTAGGTAAAACTTCTGATAAAAGCGAGTTTTCCTCACTGATTTTGAGCGTTGCAGTTTTGAAGACAGCAAGCACGTCAATAAGCTTGACCATAAGCTTCCATTGCATTGAAGTCAATGTATTTTCCAGGGGGCCATTCGACGTCATATTCAATGATAGCTTGCTTTTGGGAAAGGAGTCGCTGCAACATTTCTAGCGTGTAATTCCATCTGGTTGGCACATCTTGAATCAGCTTCAGTTGAGGCAAGTTAAGTCTTCTTTGAATTTGATGTAGGCGCTGCGTCGCTTGCGGAGAGTGGCGAAAATGACCGACGATTTTCCGAACCGTTGTCAAAAGATTAGCCACACTCGGGAGGTTCAAGCAGCCATCCTTTATCACCAGTTGAAGTGTATGAGCCAAACAACCGAAACTATCCATTCCTGTTTGTCTGAAAGCGGCTCGCATGTTAGCTGCATTATCTCTCATGATCATAAAAGTGTCTTCTTCGGACAATCCCCAACTTTGAATCATTTCTTGAACCTTGGCATAAATTTTTTCTGCTGTATGATCCTTGTTGAAGACAGAGACATTCAACATGATGTTTTTGCGCACGAAGTTTGGGCCGACGAAGTGACAGGTCAAGCTTATATATGAGTCACTTGCTCGACTGCTCCATATGTCCGTGATGAAGGAGAATTTCCTCTTCGTTTCCTTCATTTGTGACATCAATTCCTCGATCTTGCCCTTCACCTTGCCTGTCATGTCTGGAATAAGGTTCGTCCTGAAAAACTTCTCAGAAGGAATCGTGTACGTCGGATCGGCAGCGTGAAGTAGTCGCCTAAATCCTACCCATTCGACACATGCGAAGGGCTGACGGTCGATGAAGATCATCTCTGCCACCTTCCGGTCAAGATCAATCTTCTTTTGGTCATTATGAGCGTATGAAATGGATTTGGAAAACGCGACCTTAATGGAGTGAGTAGCCGTGGCGGAAGAAGTTCCAGGTATGTCTCCTAGAGAGAAAAAGTAAATATATATATATATATATAAGGAAATAATTTTAATAGAGAAATATTTAGATGTAAAGTTTTATATATGTAATATTTTTTAATAAATAGAAGCTAAGTAAGTTAACAAAGAATTAAATTTACTTTAGTTGTATCTTAATTCTGATTGGGGGAAATTCTAAACAAATAGAAAACGGCAATTTCAGGGAAACTTTGATATTACAATAAATTCGTAAATCATGTTGAAACTTGATCAAACTTTATATATAGCAACTTTTTATATATAGCAACATCTTAGTAACTTTTGGGGGCCCTGGGCAGGCTAAAGTTTAGGGAACCGAAACATACGTTAAAAACAACAAATATTTAGACTTCCTAAATTTTTATTGAATTCATCATTTTTGGGGCCACTAGGATGTTGGGGCTTTGAGCAACTGCGAATTCTCTCTGAGAATGTTTGAAGAATCACTTTACAGATTTTTATGAATCTACTCCCCAGAATTAGTAGCAGAAGTTGTACATTGACTCTTATTGGCTTCATCAAACTCAGTCTTGTGCTTGTTGATAAGATGACTCCTCAGGTTCGATGTAGAGAAGGTACTTGCGCTTGTTCCTCCACGAGAGACAGAGACACCGCACAAATTGCAGGTCGCCTGTTTTCCATTAGTGCTCGAAGCAGTGAAGAACTTCTACACAATGCTTGGCATTGTCACTCTCACTAAAGCAAAAGCGAATAAATTTATACCAGCAGTTAATAAATTTACAAAAAAATTATTACACACTGTTGAACTGATTCACAACTTGCGAACTGAGAAAATGATGCCGCGATGGTTACGGGCTCGCTTTATATAGAGCGGTAATGAGTCCTGGAAATTTCAAGAAACGTCGGGATAAATCGCGAACACACACGTAACTTCTCGAGCAGCCGGGAAGTTTCTATTTGGAAAACGCCCGTTTTTTTTATTCTTAGAAACAAAAACTATCGGTATCGGTAGCTACTAACCGTCGGTATCGATACCGATACCGATACTGATACAACCACCGGTCGATGCCTAGTATATATATAGATATATACCACCAGGATTTCAACTCAGGACATCTTCAGTAGGAGTCGCGAGCGCTACCACAACACTAGCCAGCGTTCGTAGTTTAGTGTGTAACACCGTTTCCCTATAAGCAAAGTTAAGATACTGGTAATCATAGGCGTATGCCGTATGGCAGCGTTTCTTAACCTTTTTCGACATCAGCATCCCTGTAGTTAGGTCTAGGCAGTCCAGCACCCCTTTCACCTGGTTAGTAGCAAAAAGTTAGCAAAAGTTAGTAGCAAAAAGCACCACGCAAATACAAAACAAATAAGAATATGAGTACAATTTATATAAAGTTGACCAATAATATTTGAACAAAAAGATATCAAGTTAAAGCAAAGTGAACGTACATTTAAAAGCAGCACATTTAGAGTAAAAAATAAACGAGGAAAATTTTAAAACGATATTAAGACAAGACACACAAAGAATTATATTTACAAATTCAAAACTAAATACTTTCTGAATATAACAATATAATAAAATACTTGTTCTTGAATAAACAATAGAATCAAGCGGCCAAAAGAAATGTTAAGAATAACAATCAAGGAGAATACTTACCCCCTAATCTTGGGGTCAAAATCATGCAAAAAAAGTAAATTTCTCGTGACACAGAGTCAACGTCTTCCTTCTTAATATTAATGGTGATAATGTAAACGTGCAATAAATCTTTTGTAATTAAATATATATTCAAATTCTCATACAATAATATCTGTTAATAAAATAGAAAAGATTAGGAGTTTCTGAAGGAGTTTGGTTAACGGACCTAACGTATCCATACTGCACATGACAGAAGCCCTTTTCCAGCAACCCCTAAAATCGATTTCAGGACCCCCTGGGGGTGCTAGCACCCCAGGTTAAGAAACGCTGCCGTATGGGATAGCACTTTACTAGGGGGAGCGGAAAAAATCTGCCCTGAAAATTTTCAGGGTGCCCTGATTTCCGCATAAGCACTATGTGTAGCATAAATTAACACAAAGGTTAGAGTATGAGTAACAATATATTAAAACCTTTTTGATATAAAAAACATTACAATTTACAAAAATTAGATTAAAATTTTGCTACAACATTTCTAAATGACAAGCAAAACTACGGCATTGCAGTGATATAGAATTCAGTAAGTCCTCAACTTACGTTTTAATTATTAACTACAAGTATAGTAGCAAGTAATTAATTCACCTCAAGAAGTAAAAAAACAAAAAACAAAGGAATGTCAGGAAAAGTCTGCCCTGAAAATTTCAGTATTTGCCGTGAAAATGCTCAATTCCCTAGTCCTGGAGGGGGCTCCCCCCCAGACCCACCCGCCTCATACGCCTATGCTGATAATAGTAATACAGGATTTAGAGCAATGGGCTATATATTAGGGCCCTGCGAAGCTTCGAGATTCGATTTTATTTCGAATCGGGAGGGAGGATTCGATTTGATTCGTTAGCTTGGGCTCCGATTCGATATTTTCGAATCTCCATTAAGTCCAGTAAACAACATCAGTGATGTTGTTTGGAAGAACACTTTCGCAAATAAACACTTTTCTTTTTACTTAGATTATAATTCAATCTATATACTGAGACCAATCTCTCGCGCAATAACACTTTTATCATACTTTAATACCATTGTTCCTCCTCATGATCAAATACTTAATACATTCTTTTAGAAGGATTTACTTTGTCCTTTGTTCTCAACAAGATTTAATTAATTTTATGCTTATTACTAATTGTGGGTAGAAACACTCTGATCTATATGTGTACTGTTAATTCGATTCGATTTGAATTGTTTGGGTTGATTTGATTCGAGATTCGATTCGAAAAAAAATTGTGATTCGCAGGGCCCTACAATAGCCTACATATATTACTTAGCCTGATCGCTGTTCCAGTTTGTGACTTCTCCTTAATGAATTATCATTATTACCGCAATACTACGACGAGGTAAAAGCTAACACAACCTGTCATATATCTCAGCATTCGAGGAAACACACAATGCTTTCACGTCCAGAGGTGTTTTACATGTTAACTTCCCCCTCCACCCGGATTGAAGGTAATGACAACACTTAATTCAAACCACTCGTGCTCATGCGTGTTATTCCATCTATGGTACCCCAAATGTCTCCAATGTTACGTCAGTGAGATTTGAATTAAATGCTGCCATTACCTTGAGTGCAGGGGCAGGGGAGTTAACTCGTAAAACACCTCTGGACGCAAAAGCGTTGTGTGTTCCTAGGTTATTGAAATATATGACAGGTTGTGTTAGTTTTTACCTCATTGCACTATGGTGGTAGGGCTCGTGATTCCTACTCAAGAGATTCTGGATTCGACCCTATACCCACGGGATCGACAAGACCTTAATATAGACACTCTAAAAACCCTAACAACTTAACCTATGTAACCTAACCTAACTTAATCAAACCCCTGATATACTTGTCGACAGAATGTCAAATCGATCAGATGTAATCTCCCGAGTTCCAGTCCTTCCTGCTGGGGGTAATTTTGTATTAAATAAAAACCACGCGTAGTCATACGCGTTATTTCATATATATATATATATATATATAGTGACAAGCTTGACCTTCGTCAGAATGAACAATTCGAGCGGAAGCAAAACTAAGGTTAACTAACTTCACCTTAGACCTACAGTTTAATGTGGAATCCGAACCACGCCCCACCAGCAGCCCAGCGTCTTAACCACTAGGCTACCAGGGTACCCATTTATCTACCAACCGATTTTTTGGTGCTACTGTAGTATGCGGTCTACCTACGATTCGGCGGTCTACCTTTGAAGTATAGTTTCTTATCTTGTTTGCTAATTGCTTGTTTACATCCCAATGTTAATCGCCCTTGACGATTGGTTAGGTTTAGTCATGATATTTTCATTAGTTTTAACGAAAATATCATGATTAAACCTAACCAATCGTAGGTAGACCGCATACTACAGTAGCACCGATTTTTTTATTGTGTGGAAGGA
This sequence comes from Bathynomus jamesi, assembly GCA_023014485.1. NCBI lineage: Eukaryota > Metazoa > Arthropoda > Malacostraca > Isopoda > Cirolanidae > Bathynomus > Bathynomus jamesi. Next base: position 198,919 of record JAJOZX010002830.1, on the reverse strand, counting down.
TGAACAGCTGGGTTTTGGTTTGCTGCACGCCGCCTGCCGTCACCGGGTCTCGATCCCGGGGCCCGATGGATTCGTAGTCAGCGACTCTAACCACTACACCACCGAGGCGCATATATATTACTGTTCAAAAGTTTGGAAACGACACTAAAATTGACCAAAAAAATTATCCCTATTCTAGTTAAAATCTAGAATTTGGCAACAAATGTTCCTAAATAGCATAATTTTACTCGTCCATGTTATGCATATGCACTATAAACAGTAACCTACAAAGTTATCAGTTAACTATCTGAAAGCATTCTTACAACTGCATCATTCAGGTATGTTATCCCTTTTTCATTTCATTGAAAATCGATTTCAGGCTACCGGATTATTCATTCTTTGCTTAACTACGGTACAAATTTTTTTTTATCAATATACTGTATTATTGTTACGTAAATGTGTTTTATAAACATTCCTACTTTATTACGTCATGTATCGAAGTAATGAGTGTCTCGAACTCTTTTACGGGTGAATTCAACTGATTGTGGTATCTGACGGTGGATACCAGAAGATATTCATATAAAGATCGTGACTACGAGAAGAAAGCTACACTATTAGAGAAATTGCTAAACAAATGGACATTTCTGTATAAGGGGTGAGGGGCACTAACACCATGTTGAAACAAGGTCAACTAAAGACAAACAATGAAAAGGAAGGCCGAGAAAAACGACAAAAATTCAAGCCCAGTACTTGAAGGTTACGTGCCTCAAGACTCGAAAGATAGAAAACATTCGAGGACAACATACATTATGCTGATATTTCAGTATATCTCGCATCCTCTTCAGGGTAACTTAGGAAACAGCAATTATATGCTCTGAAGAAGATATAACGATAAATGTCTCGAAACGTTGGTACATTTTGTTTAATCTTCAGAAACGTAATTAACAATAATATATATATATATATATATATATATATATATATATATATATATATATATATATATACACACACTGGGTTATTACAAAAGATCTTCCCGATTTTAAACATTTATTTTGAAAAAAATAACAGAGCTAGAGCGAAAAGCAAGATATGCAAATAAAGAAGAACTCAAAAAGTTTTATTTACGAGCTATTGAAGTTCAATATGAGCTCCTTTTGTGGCTCTGCAGACATCAAAGCAGTATTCTGTTTCTCTCCATACATTTTGTAGCATATCATACTGAACTTTTCTAACAGCCTCCCGTATCCTTTCCTTCAAATGTTCCAAAGTTGTTGCCATTGGTGGAACAAAAACTTTATTTTTGACATAGCCCCAGAGGAAGAAGTGAAGTGGGGGTTAGATCGGGTGAACGAGCCGACCAAGGAATGGGTTCCTACCCCCCCCCCCCCCAAGGCTGATCCAACGCTCAGGCAATTGCTCATTCAGGAATGTTCTAAC
>JAJOZX010002830.1:87500-192500 GCA_023014485.1 Bathynomus jamesi | reverse complement strand
TAATGTACAGTATTATTAGTTATTAAGTAATGAAAGATCAGAAATGTATAGGTATATGTGAAATAAAAATCCCAACTTGTTACCCTTCCAAAGAAGAAACCCCAATAATAAAATATACATCTATTATAAAATACACGGGCAAATAAAAATACTGACATTTTTTGCGAGGACACTATATACATGTATACTTTCTCCGAGTGAAAAAATATTTAGTTACTGGTAAACAGGTAAACACTAACTTATAATATATATATATATATATATATATATATATATATATATAAATAAAGTTTTTTTATTTTATAAATTCGATTCATTCTTAATAAGAGCTTTTCCTTTTTCATGTTATGTAATTTCAGTTCTTTTTTAATTTTTTTTTCATGAATTTTTGAGTGAATGACATTTCAGAGTTTTTTTCCTCCGTTTAGCTCAAATTTTCGTTCACAAGAATGTTGCCACTAAGACCTGAGATTCGCGTTTAGGGATGCCAGTCAGTGAGAAGTTTTGTGAAGCTTTCAGCTAAACGATTCGTGAACTTAAAATAAATGTCACGCTCTCACTGGCTTAAATCTCCCGTTGAGAATCTTTTGTATGAAATTATTCGGATGTTAGGATGAGAGCGAGGACTGACGAGCTATAGATACGTAAGGCTTTGGTGAGACCTCGTAAAAACAAACGTGTCTCTTATATATCATTCTCTTTTCCGCGTTTATCAGATTTGCTGCAAACGAGAAAGTGTACGACTCTACCTTTTTATAGAGAGAGAGCCGTGCGGCGGGGGTGTATGCTCTCATTTGCCGTGTTCTCTCTCTCTCTCTCTAGAGTGAGTTTACTTCTTAAATACGAGGAATGCGGGGATTGAAAATTGGGAAATATAACATCCACAGCCTCTACAGTGCCCGCGAAAAGTATCCGATCACTCAAGAAAATACAATATTTTCCCTTGATATTCAGAGACACGTAATTCACTTTCTATTTGTTCTAGCGACATCTAGTAACTTGAGGTTGCTCGCTGATATGAGAGCTATCCAACGCATTCTCAAATTAGTGTTCTGGTAGCCTTCGTTGCGGGTGGCTGTGTTTCAAATTTGTCAGATTTCACTGTTTGTGTAAATTTCTTGATATTTTTTTTTTTTTACAGAAAGTGGTGTAAATAAAATTTATATATAATGTGTGCTAAAAAACAACTTAAGAGTGATTGTCGAGGTGCTATTGTTGCTTTGCATGCATGTGGGAAATCACAGAGACAGATAGCTAAGGAATTAAACATATCCCAAAGTACCGTTAATTTATGGGTTTCACGGGCTAAGAACAATGGTGGCCTAACCACGCCAGTCCCTAAAAAAACGATCTGGCAGACCGAGAAAAACAAATTCGCGAACAGACAAACTTATGAAACGTTTAGTATTGAAAAACCCAACAATAACTGCGAAAGAAATAAAATTTAATATGAATAATTTGTTATCTGTGTTTCTGAACGAACTATCCAGGAGCGGCTCCAAAAAGAACTCGGATTACCATCTCGCCATGCTGCTAAGAAACCGTTCATTAATGAAAAAATGCGAAAAAAACGTGTCGCATTTTGTAAAAAATACATTCATTGGACTGTTGATGACTGGAAGAAGGTTTTATTTAGCGATGAGTCGACATTTTTGACATTCAGAAGTTGTCCAAAAAAGGTTCGCCGGCCTATTGGCTCAAATAGGATGGACCTAAATACACCCTAAAGACAATGAAACACCCTCCAAGTGTGATGGTTTGGGGTTGTTTCGGTTACTATGGGCGTGGAAACTTATATTTTCTTCCGAAGAACACAACTATGAATGGTGCACGGTATTTAGCAATGCTACAGGAAAACTTCCAATGGCAATGGCAATCCAAAGGACAAAAACATACATGCATGATGGTGCACCATGTCACAGGGCCAAAATAGTGACAAAATGGATTACTGACAATAAATTTGATATTTTGGATTGGCCTGGTAATAGTCCAGATCTCAATCCGATAGAAAATCTGTGGCTAATAATAAAAAAATAAGGTTGAATGCCACGACACTGGCTCAGTCGAAAAATTACAAGAGGCCATCAAAAAGGTATGGTGCAAGGAAATATCAGTGGAAGTTTGTCAAAACTGATTAAATCCATGCCAAAACGTCTAGAACAAGTCATCCAAACCAAAGGACAGATGACAAAATACTAATATAAGGTTAGTATACATTTAAACATTGTTTTTTATGTAAAAAATACAAATTTCAAGGGTGATCGGATACTTTTCGCGGGCACTGTAGTATGCGGATGATACAATAATTACTGCAGAGACGGAGGAGGCACTTCAAGATATTTTAGACAAACTTGTCATGGAAAGTGAGAAGAGAGATCTGTTCTTGAAATGCGAGAAGACGATGAGTATGGTAATGACAAAGAGGCACATCGTACCAACACGCGAGATCAACGTCAAATAAGAAGAAATGAAACGAGTGGAACGGCGTAATTATTTGGGTAGCCTGGTAACTTCAGATTGAAAATGTAACGATGAAATAAAATGGAGAATAGCCTCAGTCAAGGAGACACTTCAGAAGCTGGAAAAAACATCTTGAAGAATAAGTGTATATACACAAATGATCACACGGTGTAATTTTACAGAGCTATACGTGGTCAGTATTATTGTATGAGGGCGAGGCGTGAACCATCAGTATAGAATCTCGCAGGACAAGTTGGAAAGTGGAGAAATGTGGTTTTTGAGGAGTGTGCTTCTAATATCATGGACTGACGTAGTAACCAACGGCGAAGTATTGAGAAAAGTTGGAGTGAAGAGAAGTAAGTACATTGAAGACTATGATGAAGAAACAAATGCAATTCTTGGGGCACGAAGTGAGACGGAAGGGTTCGGAGAACCTAGCATTGACAAGGAAGATGGAGTGTAAATAGGCAGCAGGACGACAAAGGTAGACATATTTTCGAAACATAGTGAGAAGGTAGAGAACAATGATCATTGACGCCTGCAACGGGCATGGCACCTGACTCACTCACTGGTTAGGGCAAATTTCATACATTTTTTGAGTAAAACCTGTCATGAAAATGAAAAATGTTGAAACTTAAAAGTTGTCTGTCGCTTCAACTGAGACCAATCCAGTCCATGCTTGTATTATAACAAATAATTTAATACAAAAGATTTTTGTATGAACTTATTTATATTTAGCAGACTTTTTTTCAAACGATTCGTAGCTTAACAATTACTGTAAGCTCACGAGGTATTTAGATTTTAATTAAATCTCGTTCCACAAATTTTAACCCAATTTTTTCGGATACGAAATTTAATTTTGGTGGCTGTGTTCTTCTATCAAAATTACTGATTTGTAAATTTCACAAAAGTATATAAAATCTTAAGAACGTCTGTTCTAACTTCAATCCAAACATGGACTTTGACCGAAACAGTGGTGAAGAGTACACTGCAAAAAATAACTGGTCAAGATCAAGTAAACATGGACCGCAACAATTTGGCCAAAATTTTCTGTAAAGAATAAATAAGTGTCTAACATCTATAAGGCGCTCTAAACCTGGTTAATCCATGTTGGCTGTCAAATGCAGGTACAATGCTGTCTGGTATTTTGTGATATCTGGGCAGAAAATATGGTGGCTATAACCAACAGCTTTAATGTAGACTCTGAAAGAAAACGTGCATTTACGATGTTTAGACGCAGGACGCGAATACTTACCCATCCACATGCTGAACAGACCCAACGTAAAGAAATGACTGAATTATCTCAGCCTCGTACGAATTAGAAATTTATTTCTTAAAAAAACAAAGTTTAATACTGGTTCGCTTTTAGCTGCTGGATTTAAATATATTAAAAGTCAGTGTTTGGGTTGTTTGGCTCTTCGTAACGTTTAAGGTCATCTGGCAAAAGGAAACTACAATTTAATTGTTTCACCTAAAGGCAGAGGTAGCTCTTCAATGGCTAAAGTTACGAGTCACGAAGTCTGAGGAGATTTCGCAACCTTGCGCCTTACCGCTATAAGCTACCCTCAGGTCGAATAAAGTTTATACTAGGACCTGTTGATTAATTGCCAGAAGTCATTATGACTCCAAATAAACCTAAATATAAGATATTTACAGTAAGAAATTTAGTAATTTAGGAAAAATTTAAAACGACAAAATTTATACGCAAAATATATATTGACAAATTAATTGTAAAAATAAGGACATAATAAAGCATCTGCCTCCACTTTTAAATATGTGCCAGATATATCGCTGGTGATATTTCACCCTTCTTAAGACCCACTTCATCGCGCCCAAATTTAGTAGTTTTTAATACTTTACTTTAATTCGTGTTGGCACAATCCTTCAAAAAATTAGAATCCACTTTTGTTTTCTTTCTTATTGTAATGTTTATGTTTTTAAGCGCTCGTAAATTCCATACATAAGACATTATTGAGCAGGAAATCGGAATTCACATTGTATCGGATTCAAACAATGCGTGGGATGATGGGATTTCTGAAGTGAAATGGTTGTGTCCGGATAGAATGATGCTTGAATGGCTATGGAGGATATATAAAAAAGCATAGGAAAGTGGGTGGGTTCCACACGAATGGACAATAGCTGTAGTCGTACCACTGTATAAAAATAAAAGTGAAAGAAGTGAATGTAAAAATTACAGGGGTATAAATGTTTTAAGTATAGGTGGAAAAGCATACGGAAGAGTGTTAATAGACGGAGTAAAATAGATTACGTATCCATTGCGTGGCTGGCATCAATAAGGGAGCTTTACAAAAGGAAGAGGTTTGAGTGTTTGCCGTGAGACAGAGAGCTGACTGGGAAACGCGTATTTATAGATTTGAGGAAAGTGTATGATAAAGTGAATAGATCTACCAATCTGATAATGCTTAAAGTTGGTAAATGCGGAGAAGAGTTTTTATGAAGGTAAGAGTGCTTGGATAAGAAGTGAGTACGAGTTAAGTGACTGGTTTAGATTAATTAGTATTGCAGTACGAAGGAGTTGCGTGATGTCACGGTGCAATTTATCGTGTATATGCGTGAGATGAAAGCAAGAATGCTAGAGAGGCAAGTTAATATGAATTTGAAAGAGAACTAGTGGCAGCTGTCGCGTCTGATGTACGCTGATGACGTGGTGCTTCTGGGTGAATTAGAGAATAAATTGAAGAAAGTATTAACAAATTTTAGTTACGGAGTTACGTAGTTGCAGGCTAACAAAGACCATAAGATCCACTCTAGGCTAGCCGAAGAAAGAAGTTGAGAAAAAAGCAAGTAAAAATAATGAACACTGAAAACTGTATTAAGTGTTTACACTTAATACACGTGTAAAGCTTTCACACAGGAATAATAGTAGTAGGAAAGTATACAGGGTGTCCCGTAAGTCTGGAACCATAGGGCAAAATGATAAAAACGGCAATAAAAACGCCGAAGAGACTTTTGGGGACTGTTTGTAAAATGAGCGAGGATGGTAGCGGCTGTGTCATCGTCGGTGGATGTCCTCGGAGGTCCACTGCGTGGTTTATCTCCTACGGATCCCGTTTCCCTGAACTTTGCTACAAGTTTGTCGACACAGCTGCGTGTTATCGGCGCGCGGTCCGGATGCAATCTGTTAAATTCCTCAGCGACCTCCATCTGACTCCGATTTCCTACGAGCAGAATTACCTGGATGCGTTCTTCCTTACTGAAAGACATCATGGGCACTTGCATAAACGGAAAAACATGAATTACTTATTTTACCCTATGGTTCCAGACTTATGGGACACCCTGTAGAACAGACGAGCCTCTCCCTCCTCCGCCAGCTACTGCTGATAGAGAATTATTGTCAAAGATTACACAGGCCTGCAAATTGAAACTTGTAGAACGGGGTTTATGTTCTAATATGTGATCTTCCCTAAGTTTACTACACTGATTTCAAAAGTGAAGTCCATTTTCTTGTATCACGTAAGGGAAAAAAGCAAAAGGAAAACACGTTTTCCCTTACCTTGTACAATGTATTTCATATATCCAAATAACAACCTGTGTACATTTTGATAAAAAAAATGGATAAAACTCAATTAAAGTGAAGGAAATAGAGGACTATTAGTACAATACAATACAAATGTGACAGATTATGCAGACTCACTAGATTTATGGGCAGAAATTCTAGGTCTTTTGTTCTCAAATGGCGTTTTGTGGTTCTTCTTTTATGCATTATGCCAGACGTCTCCCTTTTCAGAGACCAGCAGTAATCTGCCATCATATTGACGTTCCCCTTTCCCTGGTATCTTCTTTCCATCTCTTTTATATCTTGGTGGAATCGCTCACCCTATTCCTCGCTGACGGCACCAACATTTTTCAAAAAATAGTCTAAGTGGGAGTGCAAGAAATGAACCTTCAAGCTCACCTTACATCCCAGTTTTTTAAATTTATTCAGCGTGTATTCAACGATATGGTAACGAGTGGTTTCCAACTTTATCATGATGAACAATGCAATATCACTTTTGAGTATTTCATTTTGAAACGAAAAAAAAAAGAGTATGACCCTAGTAGAATGGTGTAAAAACCCACGAGTGCAATTGCAATGTTGCATAATGTTGCAGGAGTGTCACCCCCAGTGTTGCAAGGCACCCCCACCCCTTTTATGGCCAAACCCCACCCCCTTTGTTGCTAAGCCCCTCCCCCCCTTCGTTGCCACATGCAACTTGGAGGCGGAGTTCTCCCCCAAGCTATTCCCCCCAAAGGGGCAGAAAGAGAGAGAGAGAGAGAGAGAGAGAGAGAGTGCCAACCTTTGTTGCCAACCCCATAATGGGGTTGCAAGGGGCATGCAACTTGGAGGCGGAGTTCTCCCCCAAGCTATTCCCCACAAAGGGGCAGAGAGAGAGAGGGAGAGGACCCAGAGAATGCCAATCTTTGTTGCCAACCCCAAAATGGGATTGCAAGGGGCATGCATCTTGGAGGCGGAGTTCTCCCCCAAGCTATTCCCCCCAAAGGGCAAAAAGAGAGAGAGAGAGAGAGAGAGGAAGAGGAGAGGACCCAGAGCTGGGAGCCCAGATTTTGGCGTTCACTCGGCTGACCGCCGAGTTCATATGACTCCAGTCGGCCGCCCGCCGTCTCTTATAGGGTCCCAAACAGCCAGTTGGCTGAGTTGCCAGATAGCGCCATGTATTTAATTCATCAGCCAATAGAAGGCTGAGTTGCCAGATAGCGCAATGTGCTTACCTATTCCTTCAGCCAGTTGCCAGATAGTGCCATGTATTTAATTCATCAGCCAATAGAAGGCTGATGAATTAAGATAGCGCCATGTGCTTAACTATTCCTTCAGCCAGTTGCCAGATTTGTCATTTATTGAATTAATTCATATATTATTCAACCAATCGGCTGCTGAGTTGCCAGATAGCAATATTTATTTAATTATTCCTTATATTATTCAGCCATTTGGTTGCAAAATACCACCATATATTTTAATTTATATTAGGGTGAGTTGCTAAATACCACCATTTATTTTAAATCACTGCCAATACAGATGAATTTTCACCTTAAAGAGGGCTAAATATTTTAAAAGAAATTCTGTTTATTAAATAAATAATTAGAATTTAAACACACGCTCTTTACACAATTAAAATAAATAATTTATTACATAATCCCAATTTTTTTATTATTATTAATATCGCAATTCACGCTAAATCACGAGTAACAGTGGGAAAGGATGCGCTTGTATATATATTAATTATTTTGAAAATATACAAAACGTATAACCATATTTGTATAAAAAATATATATATAATAAACGAATGAACAGCTCATGCACACACACACACACACACACACACACACACACACTCACACACACACACACACACACATATATATATATATATATATATATATATATATATATATAATTTTATTTTCACAGTTAACTAGAAATATTCTGTGAAATATTCAAGTTCATTTCATTATATATGAAGTTTGATGCCGGTAAAACTGTTCGAACAGTTTCAAAGCGTATACAAATTTTTTATTTTTAAATTAAACAGGTGTGAATCGAAGTTAATACTAAAGATGTCGGATTTTTTTAAGGCGCTGCATTTAATTGAGTAATAACGTAATTATATCAACGAAATAATTGCTTTCCACTTTAAAACTAAAACCTCAATGCGGAGCTTACTGTCGCTATAAAAATGTATTCGAATTAACTGGCGCACCTTAGTCCTTAGTATAATAAAATTATATATATATATATATATATAATATTATATAATATATATATATATATATATATATACTGTAGTTTTGTTGTGTGTAATCACAATCACTTAAAATTGAATAAAAATAATAAAGGTATGTTATAATACTATTTTTAAGTGGTAGTTTATTAAATTTTAAGGTTTAAACAAATTTAATTAATTAGTTGGTATTGATAGACATAATTTGTTATTTTTCTTATGATATTTTTGTGTTCTTCGTCAATTAACAAATTTATTGTCACACACACACACACACACACACACACACACACACACACACACACATATAATATATATATATATAAATATATATATATATATATATATATATATATATATTATATACTATATTAGGCGGAAACAATAGACGAAAATATATATTGTAATTGTAACGAATAATAAATATTGGGAATAACAACTGATATAAATGTGAGTTATACGAATGTTTATTTGGAGCTACATCAGAATTCAAGATTGGAGCAAAGAACCGTTTCAACAGAAGTGTTACTCCGGAGAATTTTTCGTCAAAATATCCTTCCTGCTTAACAATCACTACTGCATGGGCATTCTGCACAGGGTTTAATAGTATTTCACTTCGGATTTTGTTCACTCCACTCTGCAACGGTTCCCCCATATATATATATATATATATATATATATATATATATACTGATTGACACCTCCCGCTTTACTCCTCTATCAAGTCCACTTTGCGATAATTCATTGCGGTTAAGGTAAACTGACAGGTGGCCATATCGTTAGTTTCAACACCTGATGCTGTTCTAGCTGTTTCGGGTATCTTTTAAAAGATACCCGAAGCAACAAAAACAGCATCAGGTGTTGAAACTAACGAAATGTCCACCTGTCAGTTTACCTTAACCGCAATGAATTATCGCAACGTGGACTTCATAGAGGAGTAAAGCGGGAGGTGTCAGTCAGTGTGTGTGTATATATATATATATATATTATATATATATATATATATAATACAGGCCCGGATTTAGCTATAGGCGAACTAGGCGATCGCCTAGGGCCTCGCGCCAAAGGGGGCCTCGCTCAAGCCGTTTCGCGCGTTCTGTTCAAGTGATATTAATGATTTAAAACTCTATGAAAAACTTAAAGTACTTTGCAGGTACCTGAGAAAACAGATAGACATAACGTTCTGTTCCCCCTCACTAGCAACACATACATGATGGAGAACAGAAAAACAACTGTCATCAGACCACCTGCCCATCATCATTACAACACATTCTACACTCTGCCCCAACAGCCTTAGGCACACTTACAGATATTACAAAAAAGCTGATTGGGAACAGTTCAAAATACAGACTGAGAAACAATTCACCACATTAAACAGCACACCCATCATAAACATCAATACAACACTCAAGACATTTAATCAGATCATCAATAATGCAAACAAATACATACCGAAGGGCAACATTAGGAAATACAACCTAAATTACACAAGAGAAATAGCCCACCTTATAAGGCAACGTAACAACCTCAAATATAACACACAAACCCCACACACAGAAGCCATAAAACAGCAAATACAACAGCTCAACACAGAAATAAACAACAAACTCAAAGAAAAAAAACAGAAACATTCAGGGAATTCATAACAACATTAAACCACTCCACAGATACATCCAGGCTATACAAGACTATAAACGGCATTACCCACTCTAACAGCGGCATTCACACCTCACACGCGGCTATCTGTCGCAGCCAAAATAATATCCCAACATACACACAACAAACTAACATTCTAGTTAATCACTACGCAAAGATAAGTCACTTAAACAGAGACAACAACCAGAAACATGCAGACAGACAAACAGCCAGACACAAGAAAACCTACAGACTCGACACAACCATTACACCCTTCAATACAGACCAGACCACCAAGATCATCAAAAACATTAAGAATTCGAAGGCTACTGGACTAGACAACATATCTAATATACACCTTAAACACTTGGGCCCACAAGGAATACTAGCTCTCACAAATATCAGCACATATTCATACCAACACTGTATTATTCCTGACATATGGAAACAAGGTAAAATTATTACACTACTCAAACCAAACAAAAATCCAACAGAACCAGCTTCCTATAGACCCATTACTTTACTATGCACACCTTCCAAAGTACCAGAAAGACTAATCTTACAAATCACCAACCCACACATTCCACTATCGCCTACTCAACATGGATTCAGACCTCACCACTCAACCACGACATTACTCACTAACCTCACGCAGCACATCATGGATGGCATCAATTCCAGACAACCAGCTCAACGTACACTATTAGCAACAATAGACATTAGTAAAGCATTTGATGCTATCCCACGCTTCCCTCTCATAAACAAAATACTCAACACAAACCTGCACAATAACACCAAAAGGTGGCTGAGCAACTATCTTTCAGGAAGATACTCACATGTCACATTTAATGGCAAGTCATCCAAAAACAAGCTTTTTCCGAACGGGGTCCCTCAAAGCTCTGTTCTCTCACCAACACTTCAACTTATACATGCATGACATTCCAACACCCATAGATAACAAGCTTACATTATCATCATATGCAGATGACATCACTCTAACATCCACCCACAACAACATCGACACCGCTACAAATAAGCTACAAACATACATAAACAGTATACAAGACTGGCTCACACTGTTCGAACAGTTTCAAAGCGTGTATAAATTTTTTATTTTTAAATTAAACAGGTGTGAATCGAAGTTAATTGTAAAGATGTCGGATTTTTTTAAGGCACTGCATTTAATTGAGTAATAACCGTAATTATATCAACGAAATAATTGCTTTCCATTTTAAAACTAAAACCTCAATGCGGAGCTTACTGTCGCTATAAAAATATATTCGAATTAACTGGCGCACCTTAGTCCTTAGTATAATAAAATTATATATATATATATATTATATGTGTGTGTGTGTGTGTGTGTTTGTGTGTACACACTGTATTTTTGTTGTGTGTAATCACAATCATTTAAAAATTGGATAAAAAATGTGTGTGTGTGTGGTGTGTGTGTGTGTGTGCACGAGTTGTTCATTCGTTTATTATATATATATTTTTTATACAAATATGGTTATACGTTTTGTATATTTTCAAAATAATTAATATACACGGTGAACCAAAAGTAGGTGGACAGTAGGTTGAATACGGTTTGTGTTATATTATATTATAACTATGGTGTTCATTATAACTATGGTGTTTGTGTTTTATTATATTAAATATTATAACTAAATTTATTTAAATTTTATTTTGTATTATAGTATACAAAAAAATTAAATATGTATTCTCAAAGTAAACGTTATCATTTACTGTCCACCTACATTTGGTTCACCCTATATATACAAGCTCATCCTTTCCCACTGTTTCTCGTGATTTAGCCTGAATTGCGATATTAATAATAATAATAAAAATGGGAATTATGTAATAAATGATTTATTTTAGTTGTGTAAAGAGCGTGTGTTTAAATTCTAATTATTTATTTAATAAACAGAATTTCTTTTAAAATATTTAGCCCTCTTTCAGGTGAAAATTCATCTGTATTGGCAGCGATTTAAAATAAATGGTGGTATTTAGCAACTCACCCTAATATAAATTAAAATATATGGTGGTATTTAGCAACCAAATGGCTGAATAACATAAGGAATAATTAAATAAATATTGCTATCTGGCAACTCAGCAGCCGATTGGTTGAATAATATATGAATTAATTTAATAAATGACAAATCTGGCAACTGGCTGAAGGAATGGTTAAGCACATGGCGCTATCTGGCAACTCAGCCTTCTATTGGCTGATGAATTAAATACATGGCGCTATCTGGCAACTCAGCCAACTGGCTGTTTGGGACCCTATAAGAGGTGGCGGGGGGCCGACTGGAGTCATATGAGCTCGGCGGTCAGCCGAGTGAACGGCCAAATCTGGGCTCCCAGCTCTGGGTCCTCTCCTCTTCCTCTCTCTCTCTCTCTCTCTCTCTCTCTCTCTCTCTCTCTCTTTTTGTCCCTTTGGTTGGGGGGAATAGCTTGGGGGAAAACTCCGCCTCCAAGTTGCATGCCCCTTGCAATCCCATTTTTGGGTTGGCAACAAAGGTTGGCACTCTCTGGGTCTCTCTCTCTCTCTCTCTCTCTCTCTCTCTCTCTCTCTCTCTCTCTCTCTGCCCCTTCGGGGGGAATAGCTTGGGGGAGAACTCCGCCTCCAAGTTGCATGCCCCTTGCAATCCCATTTTGGGGTTGGCAACAAAGGTTGGCACTCTGTGGGTCCTCTCCCCTCTCTCTCTCTCTCTCTTCTCCTTTCTGCCCCTTTGGGGGGATTAGCTTGGGGGAGAACTCCGTTTCCAAGTTGCATGTGGCAACGAAGGGGGGAGGGGCTTAGCAACAAAAGGGGTGGGGGGGTTGGCCATAAAGGTGGTTGGGGTGCCTTGCAACAAAGGGGGGTGGCGTGGCACTCTTGCAATATTATGCAACATTGCAATTGCACTCATGGGTTTTGACACCATACTACTGACGTTTTGCGAAAAATCTGTGGGTGATGGAGAAAAATAGATATAATTTTTGAACTCAGCATGCATTAGTTACTACACGACACATAATTAGCGAGACCCCAAAACCATTGTAGACCTGGGTTATTTATGGGAGAGTAGGAGAAAGTATAATGGAAAGACTAGCTTCAGAGTACATTCATACCATGCGTACACTTATCTCGCGTACCCAATTACGCATTAAGAGATAACGGAAAGTAAAGGATAGCATGAAACACTAAACTACTCTTAGTCTAATCTACACCACGCATTATTTTCAAAATTTTATTTATTATATGTAAGAAGTCATCATTTCATCGTTGCGTCATTTCTTCAATTAATGCCAAGGCTATTTTGCTGAGAGACGTATTTCTAAAAATTAGTTACAGTCGAGGCCGCTTGAAAGAATCACGTTTGTACCAGAATAAATTGATCCTTACATCCGACTGATTCTCACATCCGTTTCAGTATCATTGGCACGTTATTATTTCATATTAATAAAATACTGTACTAAAACATATTTTTTACTTATCAACTTTTTATTTAAATGCTTTATATGTACACAAAATGATAAAAACTTTTTATCGTTATTATAAAAAATTAAACTGAACATACTTATTATAAGAACATTAAAATATATTTCACATACAAATAAATTTCTTACCATTAAAACAATTACTCAGTCTTCGATAAAGTGTGATTTAGCGTTAATTGTTTTCGATTTTTTATGACTATATTTTCAATACATTCTTCGTATTTATAATGCAGCTGGAAAAATGTTCCAGTTTCTGAAGTTTCATCAGAGCATTCAACATACTGTCTTAAAATTGCGAGCGCTCTTCCAACATCAGCCATTTTTGGTTTGACGATTTCTTTTAATCCGTCATCCACGTTTCGGTTGGTATCGTCCTGCAGCCCTAAACATTCATCTATCAATTCGTTGTCTTCAATTAAATCATTTGCGCGTGTTTGCTCATTTAACTCCACCTCGTACAATTTTTCCTTCTGCGCATTCGTTTGCACTTCAGAAAATACACATTCTACACTATGTTCAGAGACACTTTCATTACAAGATCCTTTTCAGTAAATTTAGCTTTTGCAAAACAATTTACAATTGTTGAAGATTTTATTTTGTTCCAAGCATTATTTAGATAATGAATGGCATCTAGCACTGTTATTCCTTTAGCAATATCATCGGCTGAGAGAGTTTCCTCATCATCGTACATAGACACGAGTTTATTTAATATCTGAGCCCTATAATGACACTTTAAGTTTTGAATAATTCCTTGATCGAGAGGTTGGAGAACAGAAGTCGTGTTTGCAGGAAGAAAAATTAGCTTTATATTATCTAAAGTCAAGTTTGGATGAGCAGCACAGTTATCTAGTACTAAAGCAATTTTTCTTCTGTTTCCTGCTGGAAGTTCTCTTTCATTCAGCCTGTCCCAAAGAAGGGTGACCGCTCTCAACACTCCAACTATCATCCAATTGCTTTGATTTCTTGCCTTTCTAAACTTTTTCAATCTATTTTTAATAGGGAGATTCTTAAACACCTCTCTTCTCACAATCTTCTTTCAGTCAGTAGGGGTTCCGCAAGGGAGGGACACTCTACTGGCGATCTTCTTGCAGATCTCTCTGATTCTTGGTCATCCTCCTTTCGGGATTTCGGTGAAACTTTTGCTATTGCGCTAGACATATCGAAAGCTTTTGATAGTGTCTGGCACAAATCTTTAATTTCCAAACTGCCCTCCTTCGGTTTCTATCCTCCTATCTGTGCCTTCATCTCTAATTTCCTTTCTGGCCGATCTATAGCCGCGGTTGTAGATGGCCACTGTTTTTCTCCTAAAGCTATCAACAGTGGTGTTCCTTAGGGTTCTCTCCTGTCACCCACTCTTTTCCTTTCATTTATTAATGAGTTTTTAACTCACAGTTCCTGTCCTATTCACTCTTGTGCTGATGATTCCACTCTTCATTTCTCCACCCGCTTACCAAAGCGACCCTTTCAACAGTCACTCCATGATTCGCGTGGTACGGCTACTGGGTACCTGACCTCTAATCTTTCTACTATCTCTGATTGGGGCAGAGAAAATCTTGTGGCTTTCAATGCCTCAAAAACTCAGTTCCTTCATCTGTCTACTCGTCACAATCTTCCACACGACTATCCCCTTACCTTCAACAACACACAACTCAATCCTTCCTCTTCTCTTAACATTGTTGGTGTTTCCTTTTCTCGTGATCTTTCCTGGAAAAATCACATATACTCTCTTTCCAAAACAGCTTCCAAGAGGTCAGGTGTTCTGTACCGGCTTCGCAGTTTCTTCACCCCAGCTCAGTTGCTGACTCTGTACAGGGGTCTTGTCCACCCCTGTATGGAGTATGCTTCTCATTCATGGGGTGGCTCAACTTACACAGTCGTACTTGACCAGGTGGAATCAAAAGCTTTTCGTCTCATCAATTCCCTGCCTCTTACTCAATGTCTTCAATCCTTCTCTCCTCGCCGCATTGTTGCCTCACACTCTCTTTACTATCGCTATTATAACGGACACTGCTCCTCTGAACTCTCTAACTGCATGCCTCCTCCTTTAAGGAGAGCACGCAGTACCAGACTTTCTACACTTTCTCATTCCTTTTCTGTCAAACTCTCCAACGCAAGGGTTAATCGGTATTTTTAATCTTTCATCTACTCAACCGGTCAACTCTGGAACAATCTTCCTCAATCCATCTTTCCCCCTGTCTATGACCTCCCATCTTTCAAACGCAGAGTGACTAGTCATCTCGAAAACCCTGGACCTTCATTTTAGCTCTCTTCTTCTTCTATAGGGGGGGGGAGCGCTTTTGCGGGCGTTCGCCCTTGGCCCTTCCTTCCTGCATAAAAAATTGAACGTGTTACTAGCCTGTGGAATAAAAGATGTCTCCTCATCGGTACAAACTGATGTAAAAAAGTTATTTTAAATTATACTTATCTCCTTATAGTTACAGTATTTACTAGATTATCGTAAAATATTTCAAAAGGTTTCTATTATTAACATACTCGTAAATATTTTTAGAGTTTTTTAACAATCATTAGCTACTTTAATTTGCATTTAACCAATTAAACGTTTAACCTTTCTTCGTAAATCTATATAATTAGTAAAGTGTCTTGCGCGAACGACCTCCTTTGTACCTGTACATTTCTCTCTGCAATTGCTTTACTTATATCTCTGTTCCACCATTTTGGCTCCACTAATCGAGAAAGAATTATTTCGGCTTGCCTACATTTTACTTACTTTTTTCCTCAATTAATCTACACAGTCGAGCAATACCTACTTCACTTCGGCGTACGCCATCCTGAATGAATAAAAGCCGCAACTCAAAATGTAACCAAAAATTAATGAATTCAACCCCTTCAATTATACATATCGCTTCTAACTTTGTTAAAGGGTGTCGCTTTACTTAACAATCTATTTTTTTCATAGATTCTTGGAAGTACCCCACAAATTAACATAATATTCAACCGCTCTTTCAAAGCCCTAATCTAATTTCGGTACTAAGCTAACAAATCCTCGGTGGTGCTATCAAAATTACACAAATCAATGTTTGCAATGGAAGAAATTAAAAGCGGATTCACTGTTTCTACTTTTAAATTATTTACCTCCTACTTAATACACTCCATTTTAGCGCTTGATACGCGTATTCTTTTTCATTTAACGGGTTTCTCGAACAAAATTCATTATCCATATGCCGAACTATGAATGAACCTACAGTATCAAAACTGTTTCATTTTCATTATCATTTTTATCTGAAAGACAAAGTGGATTCTGAAATTCCAAATGAAAACTGGACGCCTTCTTAGTCTCAGCACCATTTTTAACTAAAATAAAATTATCATCGGTTGGGTCATTTGTTTTCGATTGAATGTGACCAATAACACTGGTCAACAAAATTTTTGTCAAAGAGATATTTTTATTTGAACTGTATGTAATTTTTTACGTTGATTACGGAAATGAAAACAGAATTTTTTTATCACCCGCAGTTTTAGAGTTACGCACGAATTTACATTACTTAGGATTTGAGTCAGAATAGGAAGGGGGCGGGGTCTGCCCCTTGCTCCTGGCATCTCCTCCTCGAGGAGGATACACCCCTGTACACCGAACTTCGTAGCCTGCTAGGGGATAGGGTGTGTGTAGTTTTAGGAGACTTCAACTGTCGCGGCATAAAGTGGGAAGACAGGACTGGTGATGCCGAAGGGAGGAGGCTAGTTGACTTTGCTGATGAGAACTTCCTCACTCAGTGGGTCATTGGGCCTACACGAGGCGAAAGCGTTCTAGACTTAGTATTCACGACCGAAAGCAACCTCGTCACTGGCCTCACCGTTGACGAATCGTTGGGCGGGAGTAATCACGGTCTGATTAGGTTCTGTGTCTGCGTCCCTCGGGTGAAGCGTAGTGACTCTAGAGGCAGTAAGCTCGATCTACGGAGGCGGACTTTGTTGGCCTCCGGGATAGCGTAGGTGAGATGGGATTAGAGGTCGGTGGTCGGTGGCGATGTTGAGGAAGTATGGAGTGCATTCCGGGACGAGTTTATGGTGCTGCAGTCTGCTGCCATACCCTCAAAACCGGTCAACGCAGCCTAAGTGGTTCAGTCGTGACATCGCTTCGGCTATCCGAAATAGGAAAGCTGCGTAGAGGAGGGCGAAGGCCAATCGTTCCCATGAGAACACTGAGTCGTATGTCCGCCTGTGCAGAGAAGTGAAGGTGAAGGTTAGGCTAGCGAAACGTAACGAAGAACTCCGTGTGGCAAGCCTCTGCAAGGGGACCCCAAGGAGTTCTTCAGTTATATTAATAGTAGAAAGCCCATTAGAAGCATGATGTTAAAGGACCGAAGCGGCGTTCTGCGGACCTCCGACGCGGACATCGCTAATGTGCTGAATGAGTACTTTGCGGGAGTGTTCACCAGGGAGGATTCCCGCGTCATCCCCGAGCCAGGCGTCAGGCACGAAGGTGCAGCCTGGATAGTGTTCGGTGTACCGCGACAGTCGTTGCCGATAAAATAGACAAACTGAGCGCGTTTAAGGCTCCTAGGCCAGACCAGTTCCTCCCCAGAGTGTTGCGGGAGGTGCGCGACCAGGTGGGGAGCCACCTGGCTACAGTCTTCAACAAATTGTTGGAGACGGGCCAGGTGCCTGGTGACTGGAGGGAAGCCAACGTGACCCCTATCTTTAAGAAAGGGGATCACGAAAGTCCAGGGAACTATCGTCCCATTAGTCTCACTCTGGTTGTAGGTAAATTATTAGAGGGGATAATAGCGGATAGGATTGTTGACTATTTGGATTCCTACAAGCTGCTTGGGGATTCCCAACATGGGTTTAGACGCCATAGGTCGTGTCTCACCAACTTGCTCGAGTTTTTCCACGTCATGTTGAGTGAGTATGATAAGAGTAGGGCTATTGATATACTTTATCTCGACTTTCAGAAAGCCTTTGATAAGGTACCTCACCGCCTGCTAATGGCCAAAGTGCGCGCGCTAGGTAGTGGTGGGAAAGTAAGTAGGTGGATTGAAAACTGGCTGAAGAATAGGCGGCAGAGGGTTGTAATTAAAGGGGCTAGTTCGGGTTGGGCCTCGGTCACTAGCGGGGTTCCTCAGGGTTCCGTTCTGGGGCCATTGTTGTTTATCATTTACATAAATTATATCGACGGTGGCATCGTCAGTAGGATCGCCAAATTCGCTGATGACACCAAGCTTGGGGCCAATGTTGGGACGCCCGAGGCGATCGAGCAACTGCGTGCGGACCTACGTAGGATAGGAGAGTGGTCCGAAAAATGGCAAATGCCGTTTAACTTGGGTAAATGCAAGGTGATGCACATTGGCTACGCCAATCCCAAGTCGGACTACTCCATATTGGGGAGTAATATCGAGGTCACTGATTTGGAAAAGGACTTGGGTGTGCTAATTAGCAGCGACCTTAAGTTTACCAAACAGTGCGTAGAGGTGGAAAAGAAAACCCAGAAGTTGTTGGGTTATATCAGGAGGCAATTTCGATTTCAGAACAAGGAGACTGTGCTCTCTCTGTACAATTCTCTGGTTCGGCTGCACCTGGAGCATGCTGTGCAGTTCTGGTCGCCCACCCTCAGGAAAGATATTGAGAGGCTGGAGCGAGTGCAAGCGAGGGCCACAAAGTTAATCCCTTCCGTTAGGCATATGGGCTACAATCGATGCTTACGCGCCCTGAATTTGTTTTCACTGGAAACTCGGAGGCTGCGCGGTCAACTCATCGGGGTTTTCAAGTTCTTACGCGGGTTCAACATTGTCGATTTTAGAAGCATGTTTAGTTTAAATGATAACCCAACTCGCAACAATGGTTGGAAGTTGGATTTGAAACGGTTTAGGACTAGTGTGT
Organism: Bathynomus jamesi; assembly: GCA_023014485.1. Classification (NCBI taxonomy): domain Eukaryota; kingdom Metazoa; phylum Arthropoda; class Malacostraca; order Isopoda; family Cirolanidae; genus Bathynomus; species Bathynomus jamesi. Next base: position 173,349 of record JAJOZX010002830.1, on the reverse strand, counting down.
GTGGGAATTACTTTACGTATAAGATCTGTGACACGTGGAACAGGCTACCTTCAGAAATTGTGAACATTTCTTCTGTGGATCTGTTCAAGAAAAGGTTACACCGAATCTTGCACACTATTTGAGGGTGTATGAATTTTTCCGTGGCATCCGTTGCCATTGGCACCTCCTCGGTATGGGCCGCAAGGCCTTTTGAAGTACTACTTTTCCTTGTAACTTCTTGTAACTCCTCTGCTTATAAGTTGCTGCACATCACTGTTGACTTTCACTTGTCAGTTACTCACTTGATTTCGCTCAGTGAACATTTTAGGCGAGTCCAATATGCATTTTCTACTTTGATATTGCTATTACGTCCATAAATAAGTCCAAATTTCATTTTCGATTCACTCAATATTGGTGGGTGATAGGCAAATTTTGGGGTCATTTTTTAACTCAGCGGTAAAACTCCTATAAGATCCATCCATTTTTGTTCATGTGACAAAAAAAAAGTTCTTTTTTTTGTCATCCAGTGTAATTTGAAGTACTTTCGCATCAATTTCTCGTACTTTATCCTGAACAAGTTTAATACTATTGTTTAATTTTCTCAAAGATTTCGAACTACTGTTACGTTCACTTCCTTTTAAATTATTCTCAATATCTGAATAATGTTCATGTATGTGAAAGAAAATTATTGAAAGTGAATCTAAATAAAAGGAACGTTCGTATCGTCGAGAGAAAAGGAGAGCTAGCGTGTAATATGCTGATAATTTTGAGGTTGTAAAAGAATTTAAATATCTGAGATGTTTGATTGACAAAAGATGTACGAGTACATTGGAAGTGGAAATTAGAGTGAAGCGAGTCATGGGCGTAGTTAAAGCTTTGGTGGGAAGAAAATGCTCGAGTGTAGATGTAGGAAAAGGTTGACATGAAGGTGTATTGGTGCCGACGCTAGTGTGTGGATACGAGACGCTTATTTGACGTGATAGCTCACTGTGAGATGGGTTTAGATGAATAATTTAAGAACCATGATTCGTGTAAAACGGATTGACCGTACAAGAAATGAGAATGTTCTGAAAAGGTGATGGAGTGAAAGTAAATAAAAATGAAAATGGATCGTGTATATACAGTATATAGTATTTACAAATACGTGTAATAAATAAGTTAACAATAGACATATCAAAGATTATGGTATCCAAGGGGTACGGTATCATAGGTACCAGGCACCTGATAACGGTTCTATGGGTGTTACGGCACACCTTTGTACCCCTAAGTTCATTCACGCCCCCAAGCTTCTGCGCTCGAAAATTGTGGGTACCTACAGTTAGTTGGGGAGGCTGGTTGCCCTCATCATCATCCAAGCACACTAGATCCTTCAACGAATCAAAGTTAACGACCCGCCGATTCGCCTGGTTGAGCGCGATACCCTTAGCCTTCACGATATATTTCATATCCTCCCCCACCCTCACCCATATCCCATACGTTTTTGGCCCTGTTGAGACAAAAGAGTCGGCGTATGCGATGTCTCCATACTCATCCTTGATCTCCTCAGTTAACTCACCGAGGAATTCACCAATAGGAGGCATGTATTCACCCTCCCTCGCTGTGAATATCACACTATCTGTATCGGCGTACAAAACCCTCCGATCAAGAGAATGCAATAGATCCCAAAATTTGATGCGTGCGTAGGCCGTTGTGAAGCTGGCTACAGGTATGTTTGTAACCCGTGAGGTATCTGTGGCCAATTCGGTAGTGTTGTACTTTATTATGTAAGTATTATCTACATTCACAATCTTCATGACCTCTTTATCGGGAGCGTTGGCATAATCCCAGACTTCACTATAACTTTGTGCCAAATGAACGTTCCCTTTGCCCAGTATTCCTGCAAATTTTCCCCAAATACTGTTTAGACATAAGTTTGCACTAAAGCACTTGCCTGGGTTCTTTACAATTTGGGAACGGTCAAGCTGTATACCTTCACGGTCAAGGTAACGTTGAATATAAGCCGATTTTTCATCTTCGGTATCAACTCCTCGCGGATACCCTGATGCTTCGACCTTATCCTTCAAAACAGCGTTCATATATGGCGTGAAAAGGTTGGGTAGCTTCTGAAACCTCCATACCTCATGTATCTTCAATATTCTGTAGCCATGGCGAACAGCTAGATCCAGCCCTGGGCTTGTATATACACCTCTGATCTTACGCTGGTTGGTTGTATGATTACATTCCCCACTGTTCTCTTCTGCGCACTTCACGCACAGGGGAGACATGAGCTTGTGATCTATAACGACGGGTAAGATCGGCATCCATAAATCGCGTGGGGAGAGCATATCTACGAAAGAAAGGTCGAAATAGTACCCTTTCATATTTGTTGAGAACACCTCGATGGTGGGCAGGTCAGGTTCCACCAGTTTCTCAGGTGCACCCACGGGGTACGGATTGTTCTTCATCACGTAGGGATATAAAGAGCAGAAGTCGTAGTAATGAAGTTTCACGCTCTCTGTAGGCGGAAAGTGTAGCTTGAAGGGATTTGTACGCCCTCCGAACAAGCTATCACCGCATTTGAGAGGATCCAACACCATTGAACGTTTGACGGCCCTTATTTCGTCACGGTACTGTTCATCTGTTTCCATCCGTGCATCATACTCATGCTCCCACAAGACTTTGTGAGTGAACTGGGAGCCTATAAGTTGATCGCGGGTGCGGGTCCATGCGAGGCTGTCGGCAGGGGATCTACCGTAGATATCCCCTACGATTCCACACTCAGGACGGCGGCATCCGTGCCACCAGAAACCGTTAAAGGAGTACACAGTCTTCTCACCAGTGGTTGGATCCTCACTTAGACCATCAACCCCAAAAACACGACAATTAACCTTAATGGGTACTTCCCCCGTGTTGCGGGCATGCTTTATGTATACAGCTGTCTGCTGCTGTATGTGTATGAGCCAGTAAATAGCCTTGTGCACATAACTGCGGGGATTGTTTCTGTGAATAACGGCTAAGGTGTCTTTAGGCATAAAGTTATTCTTGAACACCTTAAAACATAATGAGGCGAGCGTGGTTGCGACTTGCAGCGGATCGCATTTGAAACGGCCTATGTACATCCTTCTAAAGGCTTGAAAGCATACTCTAAGTACACATACGTCATTCACACAATAACGCTCACATTCATCAGCTATAGTGTAAGGATTAGCTTCATTAAAACTGTTGTAGAGCGGTCAAAATCTTCACGTTCATCTGTACTCATACATTCATAGTTAAAGTAATGTTTGGGTGGAGGTAGTCCTAGTAATTTAAAGTTTCGCTCGTGAAGAATGTGTAAGGGAAATATCCTTTTGAAATTTCGGCGGCTACATCGATCACCTTGGATAGCTTTGCTAATTTACAAGGTGTGAATAATAAAGTGTCTTTAAACTGTACATTACCTCTTATTTGCATCTGTATTAGTTTGTTGCCTCTTTTCAAGGGATCACCTGTAAATATCTCAGATGACTCTTGCTCAAGCAACTCTTTATAAATGAACTGTGTGTCAAATTTTGCCCCGTTATGGGCAAGAATATACACAGTCATTTTTTTTAACTTGTCCGCTAACTTGACAATATAGGAGACAAAGAGTTTCACAGGGCTATCGTAGGCAATTGTTTTAAAAACGTTTGTCCGTTTACCACATTTGTGACACTCATCACACTCGATCTCCATACACTCATCACAGAGAGTCTGGCTTACAAGTAAATGTGGAATAACCTCTTTGGTTTCAGCGTTCATGTAAGGGGTTCCAAAAAACCTTAGCCCTCCCCATTTGCAGCTTACATGTTTACTTATATCGAAATAGTTTTTAGTGATTATAAAAATATATAAAATTCTTTATTTATTGCAGGTATTAAAATTACTCTAGCTGATAAAGTGATAATATAATGGCTTCTCAATTAATTGGTGATTCGGAGAGGCAACGTGTGATAGATCGCATACGAGCAATAACATTTCGGGAAGCTCGTGATGCTGGAGCCACCTTTATAACACGTTCATGGGTTGCCAAAAAGTTGCGAAGAAGTGAGGATTTCGTCAAAAGAAATTGGAATAAAACTTTGGATGAATGTGAAATGGATACAACCAAATCTGGGCGCCCAAATTTGCCACTCTCTCAGGAAACAAAGGACATCATTGAAAGCGGTACGCGTAAGCGGAAAAACAGCTGTGCTAAACTTTCTAGAGAGATCGAAATGTTGAGAGGAAAGATCGTTAGTGGTGAGATCATTCGACTGTACCGTCATAGGCAAGGCATGAACTTCCAAAGCCAAGAAAAACTCAACTTAACGTCGATGACAGAATGTGGTTTGCCCATTATCTTGAAGATTGGGATGTGGATGATATCATGCATTTAGCTGTTTTCCGATGAATTTTTTGTTTACGTAACACGTCGGCCTAACTACCAAAATGATCGAGTGTGGGCCACAACACCAGATGAAATCGATGACTGAACATTATCGCGAATTATTTTTAAAGTCCAGACTGTGTTGGTGTGTTTGTTTTGTTCACTGCAAAGAAGCTCATGTGGGTGCTGAAACCAAAAGGTCAGAGTTGGGATGAACAGTATTTTCGTGATATTATTCTATCCCAGCATGTCATTCCTTTTCTAAGAAACCCAAACAATGTTATGGATGTCGATCAGGTCACACTTCTGCACGATAAGGCCCCCTGCTTTAAGGCATTAGCCACTCAACAGTTGTTGCGGAACCATGAGATCGATTTCTTTGTAAATGAAGAATGGCCAGGAAATTCTCCTGATCTGAACGTCTGTGAACACATTAGATCAGTTATAAAGGACAAGGTTGAATGTCTCTTGTTTCAAGAACCTGCAGCAAATCGATTTTCGAAGGATACAATGACGCAACACACTGAAACTGTTTTAGCAAATTTGCGTAACGATCAAGATCTATTCACATCACTTTTGGCAAGCTACCCAAAGCGAATTCAGGCTGTCTTGGAAGCCAATGGCGGGAACACCAAGTTTTAATTGTTTCTCATTAAATGCAGGATTAAATTTTCTTTTGTAATGTATGTTTAGTTTTACTGTACCTCTAATGGTTTAGGCCATGGGCGGGGGACTAAGGTTTATTGGAGCCTCGTATGTTTCTATATCGTTGTACACAGTTATACAAGAGCTAATTTTAGGTTTAGCGTCTTTCATATAACATACATGCTTTACTCCAACCGCCTTATATTTCTCATGGCATGTAGAACAGTGAATTTCATCACATTTATGCGTGAATTTTCCCCAATTATCCATCATGTGAAACATACCACATTCACAGATTCTCATTTTCCTGCACGTGCCAATTGATTTATGGAGCTCAAAACAGTTATTATTGAAAAATGTGCATCTACATACATCACAATCCCTCTTCTCATCTTCAACTACACAGCTTTCACATTTGGAGCTTTTACACTGCTCACATACCATGTGGCAATCTTTACAATGTTTCACTATATCATCCGCAAACTCGATACACCCCTTACACAAATCATGATGTCGTCCACATTTTCGACTTTTATCATAACTCGCGTAAAGGTCCCTTATATTACGGATGGGGAGATACGTCGTTCCTGATAACCCTAAAATAAGTAGGGGTCTTGTACGATCTCTCGCACTACTTTTAAAAACATACACAATCCTACGACGATCATCCAATCCAAATACAACTATACGAACATTCATTTCCTGTTCTACCCTTCTCAGTTCCTCAGGGCCCATATTACAGTCAAACTCAAGTTTACAGTCTACAGTTAATTTACGGGCACGCTCCACTACCAGAGGCAACCAAATTGTTTGGGTCCGTGTATTTAGTACAGTAAACATACGAGCTAAGACTACTGCCATAAAGCCGCAACCACGAACGACGTTTATATGCCGTCTATAAATAGCCTGAGAATTGAAGTTAAGAGTAGAAGGTGTGACATTATAACCCGCAACATGGAATACACGGTCAATATTTACCGTGAAGTTGTCCATATTGAAGGCTATACGACTTTGAGAGGCCTGCATTATACGGCCTAATATATACTTTATATCTACAGCTGCCAAGCATCTAAATGGTATTACTACCCAAAAATCATCTACATCTCCGTCATCTGACCCGAACCCGAAGGACAGCCGCGTTCTGACTTCACGTTCGTCGCGGTTCTGAAGGGCAAACTCTACAATACGTTCAACTATGCGCCGTAGTCCGGGTTCAACACCATTGTTATACATGGATCTAGGATCAATCCTAACTATATACCGATTTCTAATCAAGGCTGGGGTGGGGGTAGCGGTGCGCACCAACTCGAATGCTATACCATCCTCTACAGAAGGAGGGCTATTATCAAGCTAAAGACGAAAGTAGTATAAAGGACAAATTTTAAAATTCTAAAAAGAAGATATATGAGCGTTTTGGACGCCTGCATACAGACTTCACATTCCCGGAGAAGTTGCTTGTGAATGGGGTGGATATGAAAATAAAGCTTATCCGCACGAATCCTGAGATCAGTTTAAGTCTGGATGTTCATCAAGAAAAGGGAGCAAAACCCGTTGTGATTCACATTATGGAGACATACTTCCGCGTATGGCGAGTGAAATTAAGTTCACCAAAACAAATAGAAATTGAGAAAAATTTACTACACGCCACAGTAAAATACCTAATTAACAGAGCACAGATCAAACTATACACGGTGCCAGCAGGGTTAGCATCGAAGCAGATAGAAAACCCCTGGGAAATCTACCTAAAAGGCTATTAATCAGAATGCAGGACCATGCTTCGGTGAATGGAAAATATAAAAAGAGTGCCTTTAAATTTGAGAATTTCGGCCTTAAAAACATAACTTTAGACGTTAATGGCATTGCGTTGGGCGGGGTTATGGATATAGATTATTCATCAGACGCTGTGTTCCCGCTTTGCGCAGAGCATATAGTAATCTGGCCCATATTGCAGGTAATTGTGATGAGCTCGGGAATGGGGTAACGCAGAAAGAATTCATCGATCAATTTAACCTTTATCCGTTTGACATCACACCTGACTTATCTGCTAGTGTAAATACACACTTAAGTGCACAACAGAGTGGAAACATCTCAGTCAGATTGGAGTTCGCCAAGCCTATAGATGCGCCTATAAGTGTACTAGTTTACCTCGAGTCACAAGCCTTAATAGATATAGACAGACTTAGGAGCGTTGTCATTGACTTTTAAAATGGATGCGAATGCACTTCAAAGAGTAATGAACAGTGAACGAATCACACGCTCCAAATTTATCGGTGTATTTGCGAAGAATGAAACACTGAAATTGCCAACTACGAGAAATTGCGGTAGCCTTATTGTGGACACAGATGTTATTGGTAGTGGAGGGATTCATTGGTTCGCAATCTATTTTAAAAATAGGACCGCATGTACTATTTTCAATCACTCGGGTCTCAACGCTGGAGTGACCCTGTTGTAAATTTTCTCGATCAGATGCATATCCCCGAAATTGTATGGAATCCCTTCCGTCTACAAGGATATTTTAGTAATACGTGTGGGATGTACTGCCTTTCATTTCTCATGCATATGTCACGTGGTAAGGAATTTATAAATTTTAAAAAATTACTAGACCCGTATCACACTCAACGAAACGACGAAATTGTATGCAGACAGATAAAAAGCCGTTTTCCGATTGTGCGTACTCGTTGTATAGAATGATGTTTTGTTCGTGTGTATACAGGGTGTCCCATAAGTCCGGCATCATAGGAAAAATAATAAAAAAAGGCAAAACAAAAGCTTTTATTTACAGAACGTGCTCAATATGTCCACCATTCTTTCCAATACACAAATTCAGACGTAATACCCAGTTAGCAAGCACACGGTGAATGATGTCAGGAGTAATGGTGTTACATGCCCCAATAATGCGCTGCCGCAAATGTTCAACACTCTTAATTTTCTCTGCGTATACCAGCGCTTTCAAGTGGCCCCAGAGATAAAAATTTAGTGGCGTGAGATCCGGGCTTCTAGCTGGCCATTCCACAGGCCCTCGACGTCCAATCCAATGACCAGGGAATTGTTGGTACAGGTATTCCCTTACTTGGGTGCTGTAATGTGCAGGAGCGCCGTCTTGCTGGAACCATGTTGGGAAATTTCCTCCTTCGTTTAAGACACTGGGAAATGCTTCTTCCTTGAGCAGTCGCTGTATCATCGTCAGTGGACCTCCTTGAAGGTTCACTGCGTGGTTTATCTTCTATGGATCCTGTTTCCTTAAAATTTGCAACGAGTCTGCTAACACAACTCTGTGTTATTGGCTCGCGGTATGGATGCAGTCTGTTAAATTCAGCAGCGGCCTCTCTTTGACTCCGATTTCCTATGAGTAGAATTATCTGGATTCGTTCTTCCTTGCTCACAGATATTATGGCCTGTAGAAAGAGAAAAATATGAATTATGGTTTGTAGAAATAGAAAAATATGAATTTCTCCTATGATGCCGGACTTATGGGACACCCTGTATATATTTGCAACCAATAATGTTAGTTTGTATATTCTGTAGTTTAAGATGGTTATTGTACTAAAAACATGATGTCTTTCATTTAATAAATTGATGAAAATACATTGTGTCTTCTTCCCCGAAAAAAAAGATTGAAACAAAAAATACTTACATTATTTCGTTAATGATGTGACAATCGTTGGGTTGACTGCTCGGTAAATCTTCTACCTCCGTATTCAGGTCCACGACATGGGTTTCTTCAAAACGAAAAGATTGTATAACACGTGTCAAATCTTCATCGGACCTTAAAGGAGAAAGAATAATTAATTAGTTCATATTGAACCTTTTTTAATAAAAACCCAATTGTTTAAAACATATGCAGAGTATACATATAGTAAGAGTATTACAATGTGACGATATCTTTGAACCGCTCAGAGAAGTTCCTTTAAGAGAAAATGCCGAATAACGTTTATTACGGAATTTATAAAATTATTTAAAACATGCAAAAGATTGCTATAAAAAAAATTCAATGAATCAGAACAGGACTTTAGCATAATATTAATTGCAAACTAATCTATAATTGCGGATACCTAAATGAAGCATTTTTAATGTGATGAGACGAATTACTACAACTCTCCATACATATGTTGAAATAATCCAGAACAGTGCTCTTCCTCCTAATGACAGGCACATTAAATAAATAACAAGTTTGCGAATAATTGGCTACAAAAAATAAAATTACAGACACATAATTACTTACATTTCTACGGCAATCCCTTGCGTCGGATCGTAAGGAGTGTCATTGCAAATATCATCAACGGTTTTTGTTGGAAATAATCCATGCCGGTCAGCTGCGTTAAAAGATTAATTGTGGACAACGCTGCAATGTCACCGTCTTGATATAAATCCGTAAACTGTAAAGTTCTTGATTCATGACGGAGGGAATGCTTATTCACTGGTGAAAATAACTACTGTGATTCCCAGCTGAAAATATTTCCTTTTATAGGCATGATCCCCAAGCACCACCCCAAAAGACTAATAGGCGGTTTGTAAGTTTAATGATTGGTTGTCAATGTAACTGGGCGGTGCTATGATAAATTTGTGTACCAATCGTAACACCTATATTACGGGTCCACGCTTTGGACGTCCTGATTGGTTGATTAATGGTGTCCTTATCTTGTCTCCGTAGATTTAATGTTCACATCGTGTATTGCCACTTGGATTCTCTACCTCGACAATATTTGCGCCCATACTATTCTCGGTTTTCTCATTTTAGAACCCACCCCTTTATACAATTATTCCTCACCCCTTTGCAACATTGATCAACATTTGCAATCTCTATCACGACAATATTTTACATTATTATTATTATTTGAGGTCATACTATTTGATCCTCAACGTTGGTTCATGTATTCGGCTTGACTTTTTACTTGCCAATTCTCGTGTAGGAGTGTGATTAAATTGTGTTTAGTTCGTGAAAATGAATGTCAGGTTGGGTTGGTAGATAAATGTGCGCCCTAGGTATCCTAGTGGTTAAGACGCTGGGGTGCTGATCAGTGGTTGAGAGACCGAGTCCGGATGGTGACATTGTAATTTCTTGGTACATACAATCCCCGATGAGCCGGGTGTACCGGGTGTAAAAGAAGCCAACTCACCACTTCATCAGATCAACTCGAAAGGAGGGGGCGATAAGCTTGACCTTTGTGTTAAAAATAGGGAACGCATGTACTATTTTGATTTACTCGGGACTCAGTACTTGTGGGATGTACCGTTTTTTTTCGATCCATTTTTATATTTTTTTTTAAAATGTTGCTGTGACTACGACCATCATAAACAAACTCGGTAAATGAGTTCCAATATATGATACTTATGAAAAATTAAAGATATGAATATTATATCCATATAGAATAAACAAAGCTTTCTTTCTGTGTGTGTGTGTGTGTGTCTTCAGTTTTTCGACTCTCTCTCTCTCTCTCTCTCTCTCTCTCTATATATATATTATATATATATATATATATGTATGAATTTTAAATTCAGTTTTACCTTCACTAGCAATTCAATTCCAATTTTGAGTACTTCCAAAGTGCATGTGTGTTAATTTTGAAAAAATGTATAATAAAAATTAAAACAATAATAATATTAATAAACCTTTCCATTTTTCATTGTCATTCATTTCATTTCATTTCAATAACAGAGACGCAAAGAAAAATAAAATAGATTTATATATACTGTGCTACCAGGAAAACAAAATTTGGAGTCGAGAGAGGTATTGGACGGATTTAGGTCAAAATGGACCTTTGCGATCAACCTTTGCGGTCAGCTTGGCGATTCACCTGTTTCGAGTTTATACCGTTATTTCTTCCATTCCTCGAATAAAAAGAGAAGTTGTTTTAACGAATGCCTTCCTTTCGAATTATAGGAAAAATGAATATTGTACTTATAGAATATTTAAAATGTTTATTGTCAATTTAGTATACTGTAAAAATGAATTAATATTAAAATTAACAAAAAAAATGTACGAAATTTTGAAGGCACATCTTGTGTGTGTGTGTGTATATATATATATATATATATATATATATATATATATATATATACAGGGTCTGTCAAAAAAAACTAAGCCAAATTCAAACCTTTATTAAAACAAAACCATTTATCTAATTAAGTTAAATTTTTTACACAATAAAGTATAGGTAATCACCTATTATCCTTTAAATTTTTATGACGATATCTTCAGAATTGTTAATTTTATTAATAATTAACTAAAAAGTGAGATTCTCCTACTTAACATGAAAATTATTTTTTTTACGATATACTGTAGATAATTTTTAGTTCAATAAAATTGAAAGAACTGTTCAATATGATTCCCTTGCATTTCTATCACTTTTTTTAATCTTGGTCTGAATTCATCTATTGCTCGATTTATTTGCTCTTGGGGGAGCTCTGCCCATTTTGCAATAATCAACTCACGCAAATGATTGACATCCCTTATTCTGTTCCTATACACTCTTTCTGCCAAGTTTTCCCATATTCCGTAGTCTACAGGGTTTAGGTCAGGGCTGTTAGGTGGCCAATTATTCGGTTCCAGAAATTCAGGCACATTCTTTTTCAAATATTGGATGGTTGTTTTGGCAGTATGTGATGTTGCACCATCTTGTTGAAAAATGAAGTAACCTTGACTAGCCAAGTTTCTCATTTCTGGAAGCATTTTCTCAAGCAGGGTATTTGAATAATATTGAGCATTAATTTTCACTCCTGGCTCAATAAAAAATATTTAAGTTTTTCCCAACTTGGACACTCCAACAGAAACCATGACGCTAGAAGAAAAGTGACTCCTTGTTGCGTACAGTCTTTCATCTTGGATTTCATTTTTCTTCGTAACATCAGAATAAACCCGGTCATTCTGTGAGTTTGTTGGTGGCTCTACCGTAAAACGTTTTTCATCCGTAAAAAATGTCTTGGAAAGTTTATCTTCAGTTATTATACGTAAAATACGTTTGGATTTCTCAACTCTTTTCTGACAGTTTACTTCTGACAATCTTTGTCCATGCACTCTTTTAAATGGTTTACATTGCAGATCAGATTTAATAATCCTTCTTACACTTGATTCTGATATTTCTAGTTCTTTTGAGATTTGAGCAGGTGTCTTGTGGCTACCAGGTCGATCCTCTTGACTAAGGATACGTTCCTCCACTTTCTGAATATTTTCATCTACTCTAACTGATTTTGGTCGCCTACTAACAACCTTCCTTTCAATGCTTCCTGTTTCATCGATAGTTCTCAATAAGTAATCTAAACCTGATCTAGTCCATCCTTTATAATCGAATTCAGAAAGTAATTTCCTTGCACTATAACCTTTTTCAACTCTATAATGCTTTATAATTATTTTATCTTCATGTGAGAATGGCATATTTAGAGGTATTCACGAAAAATTTTAAATCTAAACAAATTCTGAAAAAGAGAAAAAAGAAGATAAATTACATAATGAGAAAAACTGAAATTTTCGCAATCTGTAGAAATAACCGCATAACTCCTAAAATATTTAAAATAAAGTTATAAAATTATCACATTATTTATGAGCCTTTTATTTATTTAGTGTAAAAAGATATTTTAAATCTCTATCAAATTGTGCATTTTAGAGATTTCAAATTGGCTTATTTTTTTTGACAGACCCTGTATATATATATATATATATATATATCAATGACAAAAGTAAATAGACATTTTCGGTTTGGCTTTAGAGTAAATCACTGTACTGACATGTGCTTTTATATGCTAAAGGCAACCGTTCTAAAGTACAAGATGTCAAGTAGCATTGTTTTTGAACCATTTCGCTGAAAATTATTTGTAAAAAATATAGGGTGTATAGAAAGTATTGTCAAAAGTAAATAGACACAGTATACATTCTAAGGTGTTAGAATAAATGAAAGCGTTTCATGAATTATAGGTAAATTAAATATTATTCTTAGAGAATATGTTATTGTAATAATGTACAATATAAAGAGTCCTGTGTATTTCTTTTATTATTACTATTAAGTTGAACGATTTTCTTTGCTAAGTCATGGATTAATTGTCTAGTGTATTTCTTTTATTGTTAATATTAGGAATCGTTTAAATAATTAGTTCTCTTGCTGAACAACTTTAAGGAGAAAGTCGCTCTTACCTTTAATAAATAAGTAATTAAATTAAATGGTGGTATCTGCCAACTCTCCTCATATAAATAAAAACAGTATTTGGCAACTCATCTAAATAAAATTAAAATAAATGGTGGTATCTAGCAATTCACCCTATAACGTATACCTGAACATAATTAAATTAAAAACATTATTTGGCAACTCATCTAAATAAATAAATATATAGTGCTCTCTGGTAACCCCTCCATATATAAATAAGTGGTATCTGGCAACTCACGACTCTCTATATAACCGCTGCTTGGCCCCTGGACACTCATAATGCGTCTGGCTGGAGCCAGGCAAACACCCCTCTCCTTCTTAGGTTAAGGTTTAGGTTAGGTTTCCCTTTGGGGGGTGAGGACATCCCACCTTCTCCCCCAAAGAACTCCTCCTTCTCCTTTCTCTCCCTCTCTTAGGCTAAGGCTACCCCTTTGGGGGGAGGTCATCCTCCCTTCTCCCCCCAAGATCCCTCACACTTTGCAGCATTAACTTGTTGCATAACCCTCCCCCTTCATTGCATAACCCCCTCCCCCATCATTGCATAACCCCCCTTGCAACATTGCACCATTCTTGCACTCTCCCATTTTTCAGTCATACTACTATGCTATTTCCAACCGTGATGGTTGGAAATAGCATCTACAGTGTGTTGTATTAACTTTTTTACTCGATAAAAAATCGCCCCAAATCACCCCCACCCCCCCAAATTATGGCAGACCGGTTGTGAAACACCCTGTATATGAAAATTATTTCACGAAAGTAACACACGAATAGCATCTACAGTGTGTTGTATTAACTTTTTTACTCGATAAAAAATCGCCCCAAATCACCCCCACCCCCCCAAATTATGGCAGACCGGTTGTGAAACACCCTGTATATGAAAATTATTTCACGAAAGTAACACACGAATAATATTTATGATGAAAATAACCACGAAAGAAAATTCAAATTAGATTAACTTTTCTTCATTGTTATTTTCATCATAATATATACATATAATATTCTTGGATTTTACTTCCACCCGAATTGTTCATTCTGACAAAGGCCAGATTTGTCGCCCCCACCTTGGACCCGCAGTTTAACGTGAAATCCGAACCAAGACCCGCTTAGGAAGTATGAAATCGCAAAGTACGAGCTGGGACTCGATCGTACGATCTCTAGCTTAGCAGCCCAGCATCTTAACTCCTAAGCTAAACGAATAAATAAATAAATAAATAAAATCTAGTTCTCAAATTATTTGAAAATTATTTCAAATTTTAGAAGAAGGAATTGTAAATTGGATAATATAGCAGTGATCAACAAGGGTTTTGTTTCCTGAACGAGATTATGTGATTTTGATAGATTTCTTAATGCTGATTACAGAAATCACCTTGAGATTTCTATATCACGCACGATTTTAGAGAAATTTTCTATTCTTTTATTTCATTATTGTTGGCTCACTTTCTTCTAAAAGTAAAAAAGCGATTGAATATCCAGATCTTCCATCGGCAAAAAGACCGGTGCCACACGATGAAAGTCTTTCTATACCAGAGCGGCCAGAGACGTGGACCTTAGAAAATGAAACTACCGTAGACAAGCCTATGGAATTGAAACAAGACATGGACCCAGATTTTCAACCACCTGAGTTAAGAGAGCCTCACTTAATTACACAAGGTGAGTTAAATGACCTCGTCACGGACTTAAGCTTATTTAAGAGTCAAGCAGAGCTACTAGGTTCTAGGCTGCAAGTGTGGAATCTGTTGGCAAAAGAAAAATAACATTCCTGTGTTCTGCAACCGTCAAAATGATTTGACCAAATTTATTTTCTTTGAGCGGAAATCTGTGTTATTGTAACGCTGTAAACGGATTGATGATGGCATTGGCCATGAACATAAACCAGAAGAATGGCGACTGTTTATTGACTCATCAAAGTTAAGTCTGAAGGCTGTGCTGTTATATAATGGAAACGTCTATCTATCATTTCCGTCGGATATGCTGTTCATATGGAAGAGTTATATGGAAATGTGGAGCTTGTTTTGAATTACCTCGAGTACACAAAGTACAACTGGCACATCTGTGGCGATTTAAAAGTCGTAGCGCTTCTTCTTGGCTTGCAGCTGAGATATATGATACAAAGTACTGCTGTTTTCTTTGTGAGTGGGATAGTCAGGCCAGAGATTCTTATTATGCCATTAAGGAATGGCCACTTCATCAAGCTTTAGTTCTTGGGAAAATGAGCGTCGCACATAAAAATGCTGGTCGATCGCAAGAAGATATACCTGCCACCTCTTCACATTAAGATCAGACTAATGAAACGCTTCGTGAAAGCGATGAAGAGGGAAGATGAAGGATTTCGATACTTAAAACAGAAGTTTCTGCGAATTAGTGAGGCGAAGATAAAAGGTGTTTTGTTGGTCCACATATTAGAGAAGTTATGAATGATAGCTAGCCGTTTTCATGAAGTCTTAGACGGAACCGAGAGGGTTGCACGGGAAGCCTTCAAAGCAGTCGTCAAGAACTTTTTAGGTAAGAACAAGGCACCGAACTAGTGCAGTTGGTTGAGGAGATGCTTGAAGCGTTTAGGTTAATGGGGTGCAATATAATATATCCTTAAAAGTACATTTCCTGCATTCCCGTTTAGACTTTTTCCCGACCAACCTTGGTGACGTTAGTGACAAACATGGGGAAAGATTTCACCAGGACATTTCCACAATGGAAAAACAATACCGAGGCAGATGGGACCCACCGATGCTGGCTGACTACTGCTGGACATTAATCAAGGAAGCCCCAAATGTCACCTATAAACGCAAGTCTTCAACAAAGAGGTTTTAGGTATGGTTAATATAATGTTAGAGCCTGTCCTATACAATAGAACATACGCAGTTTTGTATACTTTTGGGTAAAACATAATTCGCAGTTTTGTCAAGAACCCTACGTGATACAAAAATTTCAAGGTCATATTCGTAATCAGCGTTGAAAATTCTATCAAGAACATAGAACCTCGTCGAAGAAACATAAAAAAGGTAAAATTTGTTGACCGGTGTAATTATTACCTTTTGTCTCCGCGTGGATGTATTGAGTCAAAAAGTCTTTAGAAGACTATAAAATTGTTTCACAAAGTTTGAATATAAATTAGGAAGGTCGTTATTAACATTTGATTGTGTTAATGTAAATAAATGTGTAAATATAAATAAATAAATAATGTCAGAGTTTGAGTAAGGATATTTTAGAAATTACTTGCTAAAGTGGGCCTTACGAGCTCATTCAGCTAGACCTGTGCTGCTGGGGCCTTTGGCCTCAGTAATTGGGGGGCCGGCGGCCCCCCAATTACTTGGGTGTCAATAGTTTTCGGTCAAAAGAACGCAGACATGAACATCTTGAGCTTCACAAATCTTGATACAATGGGTTCGGATGTGAAGCTTAAGATTTTCATTGCTGCGTTCTCGTCTACAGTTTTATTGACCGAATAATTGAAAAGAACGCAGCAATAAAAATTTTAACGCACTAAAGTAAAAAGTTGAAAGAAAGCAAAGCGCATTTATTTCTATGTTCAGAATCGCTTACATAGTGTCTACAGACGGACAGACATACAGACAGAGAGGACTACCTTTTTATAGTATAGACGAAGATAAGAGTATCTCGTTTCTATCTTAATTAAAGAAAGGAAAACAATCTGGAAAAAAATCCTCTTTTATTTTTTGTTTCCAAAAACCAAATGAGAAAATTCTACAAATTTTGAATTTTTGTCCCACCAACATAAAACATTTGTTTATAATCTAGAGGCGACTCCACTTGAAAAAAGACTCGTTCCATCAGCCAAATTTTGCTGTTTGTAAAGAATAGCGATTCTTTTTTAGTTAATTGTGAACAACAATCTAAACGGAAGTAAACGTTTCATTACCTATTTCAGTGTCCCAATTTTGTGAATTGTGAAGTGTCAAATGCATTAGATTTTTCACATTAGTTAATTCATTTCGTTAAACATTTCAGTAAGTTAACTGAAATGTCTAAATTGCCCCAATGGATCACCTGAAGATCAGGGCCAAATGATATCTTCGTTAAAACTAACGAAAATATCACAACTTAACCTAACCAATCGTCAAGGGCGTACAGTTGATAGGGTGGCCAGACGTCCGGCTTTAGGCGGACAGTCCGCCTTTTGAGCACTCTGTCCTTAGGGTGGCCATTTCCAAATTTCCAAAAAGGAGGACACTGCGTATGTGGCCTTACGTTAATATATATATATGTTAACGTACGGCCACATACGCAGTGTCCTCCTTTTTAAATGGCCATCCTAACAGTTGACCTAACCGGGCATTCAATTTAATGTATTATTATATTTGGTACTGTAAAGCAAAAAACAAGAATACATAGGGGCCCTGATCTTCAGGTGATCCGTCCCAATTTTTTAAACAATTGAAAACACTAATTTGAAATGTCTAATGAAATGTCTAACAATGAAATGTTTAATGCGTGAAAGTTTAAAGAGTTTAAGTATAAGTTTAAGTGTATATGAAAAGAATTGCTTCGCATCAATACTCTTAAAGACTTTTGACTTTCAATTTATAACGATTTCTTCTTGTAATTGACTCTGTATCCCTATCAAATAACTTCTGTAATTTACATTATCAAAGCCATTTATTAGTTTTAAATACTCGACTTAGTTCTCCTATAAGTCGACGCTTCTCGACTGAAAACATGTCTCCTTCTGCCAATTTTTCCTCAAATATTTTATTTCACAGTTCTGGATTCATTTTGGTTGCTTTAGCTTGAACCCTTTCTAATTTATTAGTGTCTTTTCTCAAGTATAGGCTGTGTAACTCAGAGATTGAACCTAGGTTAGGCCTACTGTATATCAAAAGGCCTAGGTCTAAGATTAGGCCCACGGTCACAGGCTAACCCTTAATCTTGAAAGACTTTAATAGCCAAGGTCTAGCCAAGTAAATAAAATTAACAAATGCATGAAACACACAAAAGATCTATGCCTACATGAAATAAATAAATAAATAAACGGATCAAATGTAGAATTCGGACCCCAGCCTTCTTTAGTTAGCTTTATAAGGCTAACTAACGAAAATATCACGACCTAACCTAACCAATCGTTAGGTTAACTGTACGCCCTTGACGATTGGTTAGGTTAGGTCATGATATTTTCGTTAGTTAGCCTTATAAAGCTAACTAAAAAAGGCCGGGGTCCGAATTCTACATTTGATCCAAATAAACAAATATAATAATTGTTTTCTCCTATTTTCGAGATAGTCTATAAATACAAACACTAAATAAACTGCGTCACATTTTCAAATAAGGCTAACTAACGAAACTATCACGACCTAACCTAACCAATCGTTAGGTAAACTGTACGCCCTTGACGATTGGTTAGGTTAGGTCGTGACAGTTTCGTTAGTTAGCCTTTTAAAGCTAACTAAATAAGGCTAGGGGCCCTGATCTTCAGGTGATCCCTAACTTATTATACAAATGAAATGTTTAATTTCTATGCCTTTATATATTTGAAACATTTAAGCATCGTTTTAAAATATTTGAAATATTTAGTAAACACAAGCGGTAGCTCGCTGTCGCTCGCCCTTCGGGCAGGTAGCAGTATATGTCACAGTATATATAGCAGTATATGTCACAGCTAGCTGTATATGTTGTTGTTGTTGTTGTTGTTGTTTAGCCGATCAGCCCACCCTGATCGAGCAAGCAGGCGGCACGCAGGTAACCGATCGCCCTCTCTGGAGTGGACCAGAGGTTCAGCGCACTAGTGATGTTGTGTTGTGTTCGTTGTTGTGCTAGAGCGATACAGTCTGTCATAATGTGTTCAATTGT
The DNA here is from genome assembly GCA_023014485.1 of Bathynomus jamesi. Taxonomy (NCBI): domain Eukaryota; kingdom Metazoa; phylum Arthropoda; class Malacostraca; order Isopoda; family Cirolanidae; genus Bathynomus; species Bathynomus jamesi. Next base: position 154,422 of record JAJOZX010002830.1, on the reverse strand, counting down.
TTGTGGTGTGTCCTGGCACAGGTGGCAGGTGTCGTCTATGGAGTTGTCTAGTCTGTGTTTATATGTCCGTAAGTTGGGGTGATGTCCACATCGGAATCGTACTAAGTTAACTCGATCCGATCTGCTCAGGCTGATCTCTGACCTGTTAATGGGTGGCGGCTTCGCACCTAGGACCGCATTCGGACCGAGTCGTGTCAGTGCTTTGTGGGTTAGGTGTGTGTGTATGTGTATGTGTTTTCTGTACTGTGTGATGTCTGTGGGGCGTGGTATGGAATGGAGTATTTGGTTATAATGTCTCTCTGGTGTTACCTTAATGGTGCGAGGTGTTGGTGCATGATTGTACATGTAGTGGCAAGGGTGTTGTGGGTTAGTTGTCGCTGCTGCCATGAATTGTGTTCCCCTCATGTCTAAATGGTCCCTAACTTTCAGTATTTTTGTTTCTGTGTGCAGGTGTTCTATTGGTGTTGTTTGAGTGCATCCTGTAATGATACGAAGTGCGTTGTTTTGTATTGTCTGTAAGGTGTTTATGTGTGTGTTTGAGATAATGGGTGCCCAGCATGGGCTAGCATAGTCCATAACTGAGTGAATATATTGTTTGTATATGAGTGATGTTGTTTGCTGCTGGTGTCCAAAGTTTGTGCCTGTTAGTACCCTAAGCGTGTTAAGTCTTGACGTACATTTGTTTTTAATGTCCTGAATGTGGTTTGCAAAAGATAATGATGTGTTGTATGTGACCCCAAGTATTTTGGTCCTGTGAGTGTGTGGAATGTTGATGTTGTTTAGTGTAAGCTGTGGAATTACCTGTTGTTCTTTTGTGTTGCTTGTAAGCAAGGTGATGGTTGATTTTGTGGGCGCTACTTTGAGTCGATTGTGTGTGAGCCAGTCTTGTATAGTGTTTATGTATGTTTGTAGGTTATTTGTAGCGGTGTCGATGTTGCTGTGGGTGGATGTTAGAGTGATGTCATCTGCATATGATGATAAGGTAAGCTTGTTATCTATGGGTGTTAGAATGTCATGCATGTATAAGTTGAACAGTGTTGGTGAGAGAACAGAGCCTTGAGGGACCCCGTTCGGAAAAAGCTTGTTTTTGGATGACTTGCCATTAAATGTGACATGTGAGTATCTTCCTGAAAGATAGTTGCTCAGCCACCTTTTGGTGTTATTGTGCATGTTTGTGTTGAATATTTTGTTTATGAGAGGGAAGCGTGGGATAGCATCAAATGCTTTACTAATGTCTATTGTTGCTAATAGTGTACGTTGAGCTGGTCGTCTGGAGTTGATGCCATCCATGATGTGCTGCGTGAGGTTAGTGAGTAATGTCGTGGTTGAGTGGTGAGGTCTGAATCCATGTTGAGTAGGCGATAGTGGAATGTGTGGGTTGGTTTGGTGATTTGTAAGATTAGCCTTTCTGTTACTTTGGAAGGTGTGCATAGTAAAGTAATGGGTCTATAGGAAGCTGGTTCTGTTGGATTTTTGTTTGGTTTGAGTAGTGTAATAATTTTACCTTGTTTCCATATGTCAGGAATAATACAGTGTTGGTATGAATATGTGGTGATGTTTGTGAGAGCTAGTATTCCCTGTGGGCCCAAGTGTTTAAGGTGTATGTTAGATATGTTGTCTGGTCCAGTAGCCTTCGAATTCTTAATTTTTTTGATGATCTTGGTGGTCTGATCTGTATTGAAGGGTGTAATGGTCGTGTCGAGTCTGTAGGTTTTCTTGTGTCTGGCTCTTTGTCTGTCTGCGTGTTTCTGGTTGTTGTTTCTGTTTAAGTGACTTTATCTTTGCGTAGTGATTAACTAGAATGTTAGCTTGTTGTGTGTATGTTGGGATATTATTTTGGCTGCGACAGATAGCCGTGTGTGAGGTGTGAATGCCGCTGTTAGAGTGGGTAATGCTGTTTATAGTCTTGTATAGCCTGGATGTATCTGTGGAGTGGTTTAGTGTTATGAATTCCCTGAATGTTTCTGTTTGTTTTTCTTTGAGTTTGTTGTTTATTTTTGTGTTGAGCTGTTGTATCTGCTGTTTTATGGCTTCTGTGTGTGGTGTTTGTGTGTTATATTTGAGGTTGTTACGTTGCCTTATGAGGTGGGCTATTTCTCTAGTGTAATTTGGGTTGTATTTCCTAATGTTGCCCTTGCGTATGTATTTGTTTGCATTATTGATGATCTGATTAAATGTCGAGTGTTGTATTGATGTTTATGATGGGTGTGCTGTTTAATGTGGTGAATTGTTCCTCAGTCTGTATTTTGATTCTTGTAATTTCTGTAAGTGTGCCTAAGGCTGTTGTGGCAGAGTGTAGAATGTGTTGTAATGATGATGGGCAGGTGGTCTGATGACAGTTGTTTTTCTGTTCTCCATTGTGTATGTGTTGCTAGTGAGGGGGAACAGAACGTTATGTCTGGGGAGGAGTTTGAGTATCCTGCTTGATGTGGTATGTGTGTATGTTCTTCTCTATTGTTAAGAATGAAGAGGCTGTTTGGTTGTGTGGCTATGTTGACGCCTCTGGTGTTGTTTTGGTTGTGCAGGTACCAACTAGTGTCTTTGGCGTTGAAGTCTCCTCCTAAGATGACATTAGTGAGAGAGGCCAGATTGTGTAACTGTGGATTGTAATTGGCTGGCACCTGAGGTGAACTATCTGGTGGGATGTAAATGTTGATTAGTGTGGTGTTGTGTTTTGCGCGTGTTTTAATGTTAACTGCCTGCATTTCTATCGTGTTATCTGCTTGGATTGTGTTTGTAATGTTTTGGGTAGCATCAATGTAGCTAATGCTTTTACGTATGTAAGTGATGAGTCCACCCCCGTTACCCCCAGTACGATCTTGACGGATCGCCGTGAAGTCAGGGATAGTGGGTGTTTTGTGTGTGCGTTTTAGTTTTGTTTCTTGTATACAGTAAGTGCTATGTGAATGTTTTATTTGTGTACGAATTCCCTAAGCTGCATGATTTTGTTTGTGAGGCCATCTACGTTGTACTGTAATATGTTAATATTATACTTCTGTATGTGTCTCATGGTGCTATTGTGTCTATGTCTTTGTGTATGGTGACATGTGTAAGTTGTAGTGGGGCCTGGATTAGTCTTAATGTCGCCAGAGAGTAAGAGTAGTTCGGGGAGCACGCAATTGCTCCCTGTAATTTGAAAAATAGCACGCTGAAAATAGGTCCGGCCCCGGGAGCCGATCGGCACTCTGACCGTGCCACGCAACAGGCCGTCGACTGCCAGTCTGGCCAACCGTAGATAGCCCGCTGCACGGAGATTTGAGGAAGTTTGGCCACCAGCGCGTTGATGTTTTGGTTTGACGTCGTCTCTTCTTCGCGTTGACGTGTCCCGCGCTGGAGGATGCAGCCACTGTTAGAAGCTTCCTCGTCAGCTGCTAACACTTTTTTGTATATGTTATGTATTTGTCTATGTAGCTGTATATGTATATGTATATTATATATAACTTATGTATATGTATATTGGTACGTACGTATTATCGGGACTACCAAACCATTATCGGGACTACCAAACTGTTTATTATGTATTTTTGCTCTCGTCATTTTCGTTTTCGAAGTACTTACATTCACTTTTATAGAAAAGAACGCAGCAATGGAAATCTTAAGCTTCATATTCGAACCCATTGTATCAAGATTTGTGAAGCTTAAGGTTTTCATGGCTGCGTTCTTTTGACCGAAAACTATTGATTCCTCAGTAATTGGGGAGCCTGCAAATGGCTCGTGCTCGGCCGCGGAGTGACCTAAGACCGGGAAACTTGACAGAGCACATCGGCAGATTATGGGCTTTCAGTTAGTGGTGGTTGCAGAATTTTCCGATGTGCCTTTTAGTCTGTGCACGGTTCCGAAGAAAGCGGACAGACACACAGACACATTTTAGCCCAATAGTACAGAGTGTCCATAAATGTTCACCCTGAAAACATTATGCTCTCATGTTAATGACGAATCTTACATCCGTTTTCTTTTTACAGGTGATCTCGTACACGCATAGAGTTTCTGTGCTGGTGTGTTTCGTCTACCGCATTCGCCGCTAGGAGCGCTGTAGTAGCTGTTCAGTTAAGATAGCGTCTGTGACAGAGAAGTCACAATGTGTTGTGTGGCTTGCAGAAACAAAATCTCCTGTCAGTGTTCAGCGAAGGTTCAGAACAAAGTATGGAAAGAATCCACCTGATGTGAAGTTAATTAAGTCGTGGATGAAAAAATTCTTGGAAACTGGAAACGTGGAAAAGGGAAAGAGCAGTGGTAGACCATCAGTTTCCGATGGGACGGTGGAAACACTGAGAACACTGTTTCCGCAACTGTGTACCTGGATATGGTCACCAATTACGCCATCCCCCAGCTGCAGGACAGGCAGCCAACTATCATCTTCCAACAAGATGGGGCACCCCCTCATTGGGCGCATGTTGTTCGTGAAACTCTCGACGCAACACTTCCAAATCGATGGATTGGCAGGAACAGGCCAATCCCATGGCCCCAAGATCACCAGACATTACCCTGCTGGATTTCTTTCTCTGGGGTCATGTTAAAGATTTGGTTTATGCAACAGTTGTTCCAGATATCAGGACATTGCGAGAACGCATTACGGATGCAATTGCAACAGTTAACCCACAAATGTTGGAAAATGTGTGGCGTGAGTGTGAATACCGTTTAGACATTTTACGTGCCACTAGGGGTGCACATGTGGAAGCTTATTAAGTTCATTAACTATGTATCAAAACTTTGTATGTTTATCTACTTATGATTAAAACTGTGTTTGAATACGAGTGTTTATTTAAAAGTTATAACATGCTTTAATCAGGGTAATCATTTATGGACACCCTATATATAGGATTTCACAGTAGTTATTACAAGCGGTAATAAGTTGTAATAAGTTGTACAACTTGGCCCTCCGGGCGGGTAGCACTGTAACATATGCTGCTATATACGCCATTACCCCCCCTCTCCCTCATTACCCCCACCTCCACTCCCCCATTACCCCCCCACACACAAAAGTAAAAACGCCATTACCTCCACCCCTCTCCCCCATTACCCCCACCCCCACTCCCCCATTACCCGATGTGCCGTTTAGGCTGTGCACGGTTCCGAAAAAAGCGGACACACACACACAGACACATTTTAGCTCAATAGTATATTAGATAATGACAAGCGGTAGCTCGCTATCGCTCGCGACCGTTGTACCCCCATTACCCCACCCCCTCTCCCTCATAACCCCACCCCCAGTACCCCCCACACAAAAGTAATAAACGCCATTACCCCCATTACTCCCACCCCTCTCCCCACTACCCCCACCCCCCTCCCCCAATTACCCAACCCCCTCCCCCACTACCCCCGGGCGGGTAGCACTGTGACATATACTGCTACTCACCCTCCGGGCGGGTAGCAGTATATGTCTCACAATGTGAAGCTCAAGATTTTCACGGCTGCGTTCTTTTCTGTAGTTTTATCGCGGTGCTGGGGCCTTCGGACCCAGTAACCGGTGACCTAGGTCCGGGAAACTTGACGGAGCACATAGTCAGCTCATGGGCTATCAGTTGGTGGTGGTTGCAGAATTTTCCGATGTGCCGTTTAGGCTGTGTACGGTTCCGAAAAAAGCGGACACACACACACACACACACAGACACATTTTAGCTCAATAGTATATTAGATTCATTTCCGAAAGGTAAATTCATTATGAGATGTCGAGTAGACGTTTCATATATATACATAACGAAACATCTAGTACCATTTAGAGTGAAGTCTCAAAGGGTTTTCATTTTGCGATGAAGATATTCCATATTTATTATGCGAAACATTGAAAAAGAAATGAAGACAGTTCAAAATAAGTACAAAGCTATTATTCCATAGATAGTTTGTGGTCTACAATAGTGAAGTAACTCTATTATCTTCTGTATATGTAGTTTTAGAGAATTTTTATTTTATTATAAAAACATTTTGCACAGATGGATACTCAGTTTTATAAGGGTGGTATGGTGCTATCTACTTTACACCTTCATGGACGTCTAGACTGATGATATATATAGGGTGAACCAAATGTAGGTGGACAGTAAATGATAACGTTTATTTTGAGAATACATATTTAATTTTTTTGTATACTATAATACAAAATAAAATTTAAATAAATTTAGTTATAATATTTAATATAATATAACACAAACACCATAGTTATAATGAACACCATAGTTATAATATAATATAACACAAACCATATTCAACCTACTGTCCACCTACTTTTGGTTCACCGTGTATATATATATATATATATATATATATATATATATATATATATATATATATATATATATATATGCGCCTCGGTGGTGTATATATATATATGCGCCTCGGTGGTGTAGTGGTTAGCGTCGCTGACTACGAATCCATCGGCCCCGGGTTCGAGACCCGACGGCAGCCGGCGCGCAGCAAAACCCAGCTGTTCATCCTTCCACACAATAAAGAAAGTGGTTGGTAGATAAATGGGTACCCTAAGTGGCCTAGTGGTTAAGACGCTGGGCTGCTGATGGGGCGTGGTTCGGATTCCACGTTAAACTGTAGGTCTAAGGTGGAGTGAAAAGCTTGACCTTCGTCAGAATGAACAATTCGGCGGAAGCTAACCAAAGGTTATATATATATATATATATATACGAAACTCATAATGAAAATGTCATTTCACGATTTATTCATGTCATTCCTTCTAATTCAAACTTTTTAATACATTGAAAGGTTTACATTTTACATAGACGTTCGATTTGTGTGTCTACTCGACTCTGAGTTAACAACATACTTGGATAAATGGTCTGTCTAATGATAGTTCTCCGTAAGACGTTAACTATAATATAGTTTTTAGTACGCTATTTTCCCTGTGCCCAAAGTACAGTTGGTATGTAAGACCGTAAGTTCTTCAAACTTGGCATGGAAGCCACCTTTGGAAGCGACTTTCGTGCCAAAACTATTCACATAAATTTGGTTGAGTATAGAATTTTACAATTTACAACGGTCATTTACAAAATTTGGTAAAAAGTACATAATAATTACTTATACAATGTCTATATATATATATATATATATATATATATATATATATAGAGAGAGAGAGAGAGAGAGAGAGAGAGAGAGAGAGAGAGAGAGAGAGATTCAGTTTTTCTTGTATAAGTTTTTATGATGGATTTCAGGTATCGTAGAAACCATAATTTATAAATTACAAGTATAAGTAAAAATGATTTTAAAAAAATAATCTTTTTGAGTTAGAAAATTTGAAAATATGCGGATTTTAACCTTTAAATAATGAAGAATTAAAGTATATATATATTATATATATTATATATATATATATATATATATATATATATATATATATGTTACAGTCAATCTGTGAAACCAGTCGTTTCACGTAATGCCTAAAAATTTCAGCCATTTCGCGTAATTCGATTAAGCGATTAATGACTCCGTGGAGGTTAGGTTTGGTAAAGTTAAGTTAAGTTAGGTTAGGTTGGTTAAGTTGGTTAGGTTAGATTAAGTTAGAGTACGTTGGTATGGTTAGATTAGTAATGCTTATTACCTATGTTTAAGGGTTAATCGAATTACGCGAAATGCCTGAAATTTTTAGGCATTACGTGAAATGACTGGTTTCACAGGTTGACTAACACACACACATATATATATACATAAAATCCATGAATTAAAATCGATAGACTGAAAATGAGGGATTATTCACTCTGAATAGAGGCAGACATTTCGTAAGACGTTTCGCTGTCCTAATTTTGTAAATTTTGAAATGTCTAATGCGTTAGACATTTCACATTAGTTAAACATTTCACTGGACAATTCAAAAGAATAATCTGAACTAATAAAAGTGAATTGGGAGCAATCCAAGAATAAGCCCCTCAAAGTCCCCAATCCAAGAAAAAGCACCCCAGTTAGACCCCAATCCAAGAAACAGCACCCCAGTTCGACCTCAATCCAAATTAAAGGATTTTAACATCAACATTCCTCGAAAACTTTGTCCAGGTCATTGCTTGATCGCACTTAGCACACAGCATCACTTTTTTAATAAGTTTTTTCCTTACACTAATTTGTTACTGACAATGGATCTTCAACCAATAATGGTAACACTTCAGTTTGAAAAGTTGATGCTGTCATCTTGCCCTCAAACTTCTGAATGGTTTTTACATTTCAGGAATTATTTATAAATATATAGAAGCCTACGGTAAATGAAAATGAAAAGGTTTATTGGCAGACTATACAATGACAGTTCATATACTAAGGATAGAAATATACACAATTGATTAGAAATAATACTGTAATGGTGAAGTTAAGTGGAGCTACAGACAGACTTTTTCGTACCAAGAATTCCATAGCTTAGAGGATAAATGGCAGGACTCATGGATAGCTTGGATAATCGGGTTGGTTGATTTTTTAATTCTTTGCATTAGACTGTGTTGAGCGCGTCTTGTTACCTCCGGGAAGCTCGGGACATTGCGGGTAGCAAACATTTGCGAAGCTGAGCATCTCGGGGGTAATTTATGTAAGAGTCTAAAAGACCTGTTGTACAGCAAATTTAGGGTTCTGCCAGAACCTTTTTTATAATTCACCCAGAGTTGCCGTCCGTATATATTACTGCAGAAAGTACGAAATAGAGTGTCTTTAGCTTCACTTGTACAAAATCGAAAGTTCCTTATGGTCATATTCGCTTTAGCACACAGGCTTCGAGATTGTTTTTTTATATCCGAGTCATCACTCAAGGAGCTGGTAATAGTTTGACCCAAATACTTAAACTCTTGTACTTCCTCAATTACTTCACCATTCATTTTAAACCTTATATCAGCTGGCTGATTACAGCTTTTAGGATGAAACTGCATAACCTTAGTTTTTGTAACATTAAAAAGAATATCATGTTTCTGCGAATACACTTCGCAGACTTTTAGTAGCCGATCCAGACCTTTAACAGAGGGACTTATTAACGCCATATCATCGGCATAAACTAAGTTATTTATCCTTGTGTTATCTATACAACATCCCACTGTTGCCTCATTAAGTGAAGCAATTAATCCGTCAATATACACATTAAACAGCATAGGTAAAATTATTGAATGGCCGGTTAGGTTAATTGAATGCCAGGTTAGGTCAACTGTACGCCCTTGACGATTGACTAGGTTAAGTCGTGATATTTTCGTTAAAACTAACGAAAATATCACGACTTAACCTAACCAATCGTCAAGGGCGTACAATTAACCTAACCTGGCATTCAATTAACCATTTTAGAGCAATTAACTCCATTTTAACTTCATTTTAGAGTAATCCAAAAATAAGCACCCTCGTTCGACCCCAATCCAAGAACCCTAAATTGATTTGGGGTGCTTATTCTTCGATTGCTCCGTGAATTGTCTAACAACGAAATGTCTGATTCACGAAAGTTTAAAAACTTTAATTTTAAGTTTATACAAAAAAAAATTTCTTCACAGCATTACTCTTAAAAGCGTTTGACTTTCAGTTTATAATCATTTATTCTTGTTATTCTGTATCCCTATCGCATAATTCCTACGGTTTGTATTATCAAAATCATTTAGTATTTTAAATACTGAAGTTAGTTCTTTTCCGAGTCGACGCTTTTCGAGTGAATTTCTGCAGTTAATCTTTCCTCAAATATTTCACTTCTCAGTTCAGGATTCATTTTTGTTGGTCTAACTCGAACTCTTTCTAACTTAATAGCGTTTTTTATTAAGTAAAGGCTGTCTAACTTACAGACTGAACCTAGGTTAGGCCTACTGTTTATCAAGAAGCCTAAGCCTATGGCTGGGCTCGGGGGTTATAGACTCGTTCTTAATTTTGAAAGACTTTACTAGCCTCGTACTAGCCAAATAAATAAAATTACTGAATACATGAAAGGCACTTACGAGTACTAAACCTGCATGGAATGTAAAAATGTGCGAATGTAATAAAATAATTGTTTTCTCCCGTTTTCGAGAGAGCCTATAAATATGAACACTAAATAAACTGTGCCACAATCTGAAACTATTTTTAACCACAATGCGAATGCGTCTTGGCTTAAACGAGAGTAAACTAATTTATTTTAGAAATTAAATTTTAATTTCTACGCCTTTGTATATTTGAAACATTTAAACATAGTTTGGAGCTATTGAAGAATGGGGACCCCAGCCTTCTTTAGTTAGCTTTATAAGGCTAACTAACGAAAATATCATGACCTAACCTAACCAATCGTCAAGGGCGTACAGTTCACCTAACGATTGGTTAGGTTAGGTCGTGATATTTTCGTTAGTTAGCCTAAAGGCTGGGGTGCCAGTCTTAATTGTTTGATAGGTCCTATGTCCTTTTCGAGGGCATGCCAAATGCATGGTATTATTTCTCTAACTTCATTGCAGATGAATATCAAATGAATTCATTCACTTCAACGTGGATATAAACACGTTATAGGGGCAGTCTCCATATTTAAGGAAAATGACGCAACTCCACCAATGTTTTATCATTATGGAGTGTTAGGCCAACAAAATTAACATGAGAACGTCCATAATAAATGCTTAATACCCCAATACCCAAACCAATACGCCATCCTGATTGAGTCTATATATGCCCTTAGATGGCACGCTGAACCTACAGTTAATTAAGGGTATGTTTCAAGTTTTACCACGACTCCGTAGAAATGCCTTAATTCGGAGAGATTCGAACTGGCGTCCATCGATTTTTTCCGAAATTGGCCAACCTCAACCCTTGCACCACCCATGAGATTAAAATTCATTTAATTCTTTCGATTTTGTTGCGAGGAATTGACTAATGGTATACCATTATTTAATTTAACCTTCGACTATAGATTAATTATGTAGTTTGTTTTTAATTTTATATAAACGTTTTGTTGTATCTTACTCATTTTTACATTAGATTTTTCTTTTAAAATACTACATTTTATTCATCTTTTCAATATATATATATTCATGCGCCTCGGTGGTGTAGTGGTTAGCGTCGCTGACTACGAATCCATCGGCCCCGGGTTCGAGACCCGACGGCAGCCGGCGCGCAGCAAAACCCAGCTGTTCATCCTTCCACACAATAAAGAAAGTGGTTGGTAGATAAATGGGTACCCTAGGTGGCCTAGTGGTTAAGACGCTGGGCTGCTGATGGGGCGTAGTTCGGATTCCACGTTAAACTGTAGGTCTAAGGTGGAGTGAAAAGCTTGACCTTCGTCAGAATGAACAATTCGGGCGGAAGCTAACCAAAGGTTTTATATATATATATATATATATATATATATGTGTGTGTGTGTGTGTATACGAGTATATATATTAAATTCTCTTCAGTTTGAGATACAATTTTTCCGTGTTGAGTCTACAAAGGTATATACAAAATATTCCAAACAAAATATGGGTCTGCATACGGACGGTTTGCAATTGCGGATGATTTAATCCATGGGCCAGACCAGATGGCGGTACCATCTTGGGGAACAAAACTTCATTGGTGCCAAATTATTTGTGCCACTCCTATAAGTAAGATAATATGTGATAACCTTTTTATACGAGTAGCTTTATCCTCTTTCCAGCGCATCACCCATTTTCGCATTAATCGTCCTTATGTGCCCACTCGCTATGACACAGTTGGTCGTGGTATGGTCTTTTGAACATAAAAAATAATGTTAAATAGTTGTATCATGCATCATGCCCCAGAATGTTTTTAATGAAACGAGGCATGTTTTTTTATGAAACCATGCGTGCTTTATGTGCTAATTTAGGTTAAAAATTTAATTAGTTTTCAGATGTATGCAAATATGCTTTCTGAGCCCACCTTTACCTTAGTGAATTTACTTTAGTAATTATGTTTTAGTAATTAAGTTTCTCAAATTATTGCAGCAAATTAGAGTGATTATTTATCACTGGGGAACAAAAAACTTTTTTTTTCTTGGTGCCTGAGATTTTAGACCTTATTCTGGATATTTTCATGCCACTGATTCAGAAAATATCATCCATTTTGTTCTAGCAGCTCTAGTTTTTGAGATATTGCATACGTCATTACCTACTTTATTACCCTTCTGGAACGGTATTATGAGTTGCTCGTAAATCTAAATGCATCTGTATAATTAAATTGTAGCTATGATTTTGCTGATGTTGCTGTTTTGCATGTGTATTGTACATGTACTAACGTGAATTCTTTCCTGTTACAGGTGTTGACATGGCTTCATCACGAAGAAAGTGTTTAAATCATCCAGATGTGTTTTGTTTTATCTGCGGAGAGTACACGTTCATTGAACAGAGAAAAACTATTACTGATTTTGTGAAAAAAGCTTATTTTGCCTATTTCAAAGTACAACTAGGGGACCAAGATAAGCCATGGGCTCCTCATGTTGTGTGTAAAACGTGTACGGAGCATCTGCGGCAATGGACCAACGGAAAGAGGAGGTGCCTGAAATTTGGTATACCAATGGTATGGAGAGAACAGAGAAACCACAGTGATGACTGTTACTTTTGTTTGGTGAATATAAAGGGCATCAATGGACGTAACCGGAGTAAATGGACGTATCCTGACATAGACTCAGCTAGGACGGCCTGTTTCACATTCAGATGAGATACCTGTCCCATCATTCAGCCATCTTCCAGAGCTCCCTCAAGAAGATGATGAATCTGCTACTGACAAAGAAAGCATATGTGGGCAAAATGACAGTGATTTCGAAGGACCGTCATCAGTTGCAGAAGGTTTTAGTCAACACGAATTAAACGGCCTCATAAGGGACTTAAGTCTTTCGAAGAAATCGTTTGAATTGTTAGCTTCCAGGCTGGGAGAAAAAAATTTACTGCTGCCGGGAACCAAAATCACGTTATATCGCGACAGAGAAAAGGATTTACTGCCCTTCTTCTCAAAAGAGAACGATTTAGTTTTCTGCAACAATGTGCGCGGATTGCTGATGAAAATGGGCATATCGGAATACACACCAAGTGAATGGCGGTTATTCATAGATTGCTCCAAACGGAGCCTAAAATGTGTTCTACACAACGGCAACAGATACAGATCAATCCCAATTGGTCACTCAGTCGGTATGAGAGAAGAGCACGGGACAGTCGCCCTAGTCCTAGAAAAGATATCATACCGAGACCACCAATGGGTGATCTGTGTGGATCTGAAGATGGTGAATTTTCTCGTGGGCCAGCAGAGCGGGTACACCAAGTACCCGTGCTTTATATGTCTCTGGGACAGTAGAGCTAAAGATGAACACTGGGTGAGAAGACAGTGGCCTCTGAGAGAAAACATGGTGGTTGGAGAAAAAAATATCATCAAAGAAGCTTTGGTTGACAGAGAAAGGATCATATTGCCACCACTGCACATCAAACTAGGTTTGATGAAACAATTTATAAAGGCTTTGAACAGAGATGGGACGTGTTTTGGCTACATATGTAGAAAATTTCCTGCGCTGAGCATGGAAAAGCTGAAGGCAGGTATTTTCGATGGACCGCAAATCCGGGAACTCATGAAAGACCCGCGTTTCCAAGATTCAATGGACAACATTGAGGCACGTGCGTGGTCATCGTTTAGTATGGTTGTGAAGAATTTCCTTGAGAACTATAAGACCGATAACTACGGTGAACTAGTGGAGAATATGCTCTCTTCTTTTTGTAAACTTGGCTGTAAAATGAGCATCAAACTGCATTACCTCCACAGTCATTTGGATCGTTTCCCAGATAACCTCGGTGATCTAAGCGAGGAACAGGGTGAATGATTTCACCAAGAACTAAGGACCATGGAAGAACGGTACCGCGGACGATGGGATACTCACATGATGGCAGATTACTGCTGGAGCATCCAACGCGAATGTCCTGGCACATCTCATCGCAAGAAATCTCAGAAACGCGGTTTATGTGAGATGTCTCAATGAAAGAACTTTTTTGCCGTTCGTGTCTCAAGCTTGTTTGAATTTAATAAATATTTTTCGTACCTTATGCTTGTTTGATGTTAATACACTATTTTTGCTGACATTCATCATACTTTTGTATTCAATTGACAACAACAGTGATTGCCAGTCAGCAATTATATAATATATACATTATATAGAAATATATATAGATATATATCATATCTTGATAAGCAGAGCTGATGGAGAAACACTAATGTCATTTTTAGAATCAGCGACCTCAATATACCCAGAAACAGATCTAACATCAAAGTCACCAAAAGTTGTGTTCCCCAGTGTTATATTTAAAGAGGTTCATGTTTTTGTTTTGCAGGTACTTGAATGAAAATGGACACTGGTGAAACAAGCAATACCTTGCCATCAAAACAGCTGCGCATGGATTGCCTCATCCATTGCTGTGCTGAAGAAAAAGACTCTAAGCTGATATCCCCGCAAAGTTTAGACTCGTGGAACACTTTGCTGAATGCAGCCCGAATAAGAAAACATGATCCAATTTTGAACCTGGCAAAAGACTTCCCCGAGGATGAAATTCCATCAGTTTACTATCATCGAAAGTACCGCAGTATCTTCACGATGAAGAAACTCCTTGGCGCTATCGGTACAAAACAGGACATAACAGATGAGTCTGAAAATAATACCAGTTCTAGGAAATCATCCAGACAAGGATCAAAATAAACATCTTGAGTTTATGGGGCAGAATAAATCTTTTGTCAGAAAATCAACAAGTTTCTTTACAGAGAAAACAAGAGAATCTTTGATACAATGCCGGGAGGTGCGAGCAGATACCAGCATCAGAAATGCAACCATGAAAAAAATGGATAGTAGAATGCTCGCTATCGTCAGCAGAGACCTCGTAGCAGCAGAAGGTCACTATCACAGATCATGCTACAGATCCTACACAAGGAAGAAAAAGGCTGTCAGCAGTGCGACACGTGAAGAAGACAACAATGATGAAGCTCAGTACAAGATGGCTTTAAGTCACTCATACAACGAGGTGTTCCTTTTTATCAGGAATGAGCTTTTCACTGAATCCCAGGTGATAGCGATGGCCGACCTTACATCTAAACTGGTTGCATCGATGAAATCTCTTGGCATTGACCAAGTGGATGATTCTTCTAAGAAGCACCTCCGTCGAAGGCTAGAAAGTGAGTTTGGTGAAGCCCTGCACATCTTTCCCAATGAGAAAGGGACACTTCTTCTCTACTCTGACAACTTGTCAATAGCTGAACTCGCCAAGGCAAACCAGACATTGAAAGCAGAGCTACAGACCCTGAAATCTCTCACTGCAGAAAACATTATAGCCAAGGCAACCCTGCAAATTAGAGCAGATGTGAAGAAGCAAGATTTTTACTCAAAGAACCATGGCCATGCATCCCAAAGAGTTCAACGGCTTGTAAGCTCATTTGGTCAAGACTTGGTATATGCTATCACCCATGGCAAGACAAAACCACCCAAGCACATCATTCTGCTATTTGCAGTCAAATATCTGACTGGGAATGTAGAGCTCATACAGACCCTGAACCGACTTGGTCACAGCGCATCCTACTCCCAGATGGAAGAGATTGAGGCAGCCCTGTGTCTGCAGAAGGTCTCACTGTCAGAAGATGATGTCACCCTTCCAGCAAACATCCATCTTGGAGTCTTCGCCACCCTAGCCTGAAACAACATTGACCGACTTGAAGAGACCATCACTGGTGAGGGAACATCCCACATAGTCAATGGAATTGCTATCTAAACCAAGGCAGTCGAAATGCAGCCAGTTAAAACCCTGCCTCCTGTTGACAAAACAAAGAAGAAAAGTATTAGCAATTCACCACTGATGCTGCCCACATACAATATTGGGCAAAGAGAGGGGCTACCCCGAACTGAAAGCATAGAGATTCACTCTTCCATTGTTCAGCCTGCAAGACTAAAGAATCTCGCTTGGGTTATGGCCCGCATGTCAGCGCAAGAAAACCAATCAATCAGCAGCTGGACTGGCTTCAACATCCTGACTCGAAGTGACGTCACAGTCCTTCGGGACAACGTTGACTACTTACCCACCATCAATGCTTCTGCAACACAAGTGTCTACTGTCAATGAAGTGCTGAACAAGACACTCAGCATCATGCAGTTATTATAGCTATCCAAGATCGTGGGTGCCTTTTTCCAGACACTATACGCAAAGGCTGCCGAGATCATATGGAAACACTCTGACAAGTTCAAGCACACCCTTATCATCAGACTCGGAGCGTTCCATACTATATGCGCACTCCTGTCAACCATTGGAAAGCGGTTCCAAGATGCTGGATTGTGAGATCTATGTATTGAGTCAGGTGTGATTGCAGAAGGCTCTATTGCTGGTGTTATGGATGGCCACAAGTACAACAGAGCAGTCAGGCTTCATAAGCTGGTGTACGAGGCACTCATGAGGCTGGCATGGAAGGGTTTCTTCTCTTGGTCGCAAGCCACCTTCGCGGATGACCTGATCCACCTGGATGATCCACCTGAAGAGTATCAGCAACCTGTGTGAGGAAGTTTCACAAGCAATGCTGAAGGAAGTCCTTGAGAACAGATCATGCGCCCGCATCATGGAGTTTTTTGAGGACTACTTGGCTTTCCTCAGAGATGGAAACAGAAGTCTCTCTGCTTTTTGGCTGTCCTATCTCGACATGGTTGAGATTTATCTGGGCTTAATTCGGGCATCAAGAGAGGGAGACTGGATGTTGCAGCTAGCCTCTATTCGTGCAATGATCCCCTGGTGCTTTGGTATGACAGGCTCAATTACGCACGCCACCTCCTATATTACTGTCCCCAGATGTCTCGGCTGTTCATTGAACACCCAGATGTCCATGACGAGTTCATTCAAGGTGGCTTTTCGGTTCAACTTGGCTCCAGAAACCACTCTGGACAAATTCCCGTGGATCAGATGATTGAGGAGACGGTAAACAAAGACACCTAAACACCAGGTGGAACAAAGGGGTTCAGCTTAAAGCCTGGAGCTGTGAACAAATACTACCTGACTGCTGAGTACAGAACCGTGTACCTGAGACAACTGCGAGATGTGATCGGCCTTGGTGGATCAAAACTGGTTCATCCCGATCTTCAGCACCCCAGGATCCAGAAAGATGAATAAAGATGTCAAGTCCCTGGTTGACCTCATGGAGAACAGCTGGCTAAACCTCTGGTGTCCTGATGATACTAAACTAGTCAGCCTATTCACTGGTTCTGTGGCACCGCCCAGTGTTGCCAAGGATCTTGCAGCTCGTGAAGTAGGAGAAGCGGAATATCAGGCGTTCAAGAAGACACGCTTGGAACAAGATCCACCAACACTGAACTTAAAAACTTTCTTCGATGTCAACACCAAGAAAGTCAGTGGAAGAGGTAAAGTTAAAGAGGTGGTACTGAAGGCTGACCGAAACTTGTTTGGGCACATGATTCTAGTTGCCGAGAGCAGACAGCTGCATATGAAAAATGTTTTCGCTCACTCACTGGGCCCTCTGCCATGGGCACTTGCAAATGCTGATGGATCTTTGCGGAAGACGAACAAAGCCGAAACTGATCAAAAAAGAAAGCTCTTGAACTGCAGTTGCCAAGGATCTTGCAGCTCGTGAAGTAGGAGAAGCGGAATATCAGGCGTTCAAGAAGACACGCTTGGAACAAGATCCACCAACACAACTTAAAAACTTTCTTCGATGTCAACACCAAGAAAGTCAGTGGAAGAGGTAAAGTTAAAGAGGTAGTACTGAAGGCTGACCGAAACTTGTTTGGGCACATGATTCTAGTTGCTGAGAGCAGACAGCTGCATATGAAAGATGTTTTCGCTCACTCACTGGGCCCTCTGCCATGGGCACTTGCAAATGCTGATGGATCTTTGCGGAAGACGAACAAAGCCGAAACTGATCAAAAAAGAAAGCTCTTGAACTGCAGTATTGTAAACATGTTCTTAAATTTTCAGTTGGACATGATTGTCACATTGTATTTGCATATGATTTCTGGTACATGTTCATGGCCACTGTTCCAGTACCATTATATACCTGCATATACAGTATAAAGAAAGGTTTGCCTCGTATTATAAATGTCACTTTAGTTATATATGATACAATCAAGAAATCAGACTTTCGCTAGTTACTAGTTCTTACCCGCACAAGATAACATTGTATATTTCTAATATTTTCTGTGAAAGTATACATATCTGGAGGAGCTTTACTGTTTAGTAGTTTCTGCACTGTTGTATGTGTTGTAAGATTGTGCTATAATAAAGATAACATTAAAAACAATTTATTTCTTGACTTTCTCTCGCGGCAGGGGCGGCAATGAAAAGTCTTCCAGGGGTGGGTACATTAAACAGCTGATAAATATTACTAAGCTACCTCTCAGCAATGGTTATCATACCAAAATATATCCTACAGACATATACTAATTCAAAAATAAAAGCCAGACTTTGCCCCCCAAGATGGTACCAGTAAGTGAAATGTTTGGTCGTGGCCCATGGACTACTGGTGGTTTTTGGCCCAGTTTGTGTAGAGCAAGCCTAAGGTAGTGCGAGTGTGACTGTGACTGATGCAGGTATATTTTTACTACCTTGGGGAGAAAACACAAACGTGCAGTGCATCTTGCTCCTGAAGAATCATGCACCAGGACTGATAATGACTGGGCTATCTGAAAAACAAACTACCAAAAATTGCAATCAATTGCATATGGATATGGATATTTTCTGAACTAAACTAACACAGAGTATTATTGCTTTCAGTGGTGATAAACCACGTATGAAGCCCTCGTCAATACTTTAACTCCCTAACTGCTTGGCAATGCTGCTGCGAGCTGCTCGTACCATGAAATGGGCGTATGGGCGGAATGGTGCTCTGTGCAAAAAGATGTTAACTCTTCATACTTCCACTTAAATTATGAATGCATCGATTATTATTATTATTATTATTATTATTATTATTATTATTTATTTTGTATATATTCAAAACTTGTTGAATAAATATTGGAGAGAAGGTCAAGTCCCCGGTGATTGGGGAAAAACAATCATCGTTCCAATATATAAAGGAAAGGGTGACTCAGGTAGATGTGAGAATTATAGGGGAATATCGCTTATTAATCATATAACAAAACTTTACGAAAGAATAATAGAAAAAAGAGCAAGGCGAATAATTGAAGCAAGGTTGGGAGAGGAACAGCATCGTTATCGAAAAGATAGAAGTACGGTAGATCTTATTTTTGGCCTCAGTTCTGTTATAGAAAAGGCATGGGAATTTAATACTAACATCTATGTAATATTCATAGATCTTAAAAAAGCATTCGATACAGTGCCCAGAGGAAAAATGTGGAGATGTTTGGAGGAGATTTATGGGGTAAGGCCGTAAGGGGGACACTTCTTAGGTCTTTGAAAAGTTTGTATCAAGTTAGCGAATGCAAAGTAAGGACTGGACACAAAAATGATGAGTGGTTTGAAGTTAGAACAGGGGTGAAGCAGGGCAGTGTTATATCACCACTCCTGTTTATAGCCTACATGGACACAGTCATTGCAAGTTTCAAGCGACGTCATGAAATGAATAATAATAATGGAATAATGGCATATGCGGATGACATAGCATTCTGGACGACAGAGAGAGAAGATATAGAACGAGCTTTAATTGATTGGAATGAATGTTTGAAGGAGGAGGGACTGGAAATGAATGCAGAAAAGACAGAAATGTTAAGTGTATGTCGAAGAGAAGGAGAATTTGGAGTTCAAATAGGAGATAAGGAAATAAGAAATGTTGAAAAATTTAAATATTTAGGGAGTATGTTTACTCAAGAAAGTGGTAATATGCAAGAAATAACTGAAAAAATTGCAAAATTTAGTAAACATGTCGGAGTGTTATATCCACTACTGAGAGATGAACATATGTCCCTTGGGACTAAGAAAATAATCTTCGAAACAGTTTTAACACCAATACTGATTTATGGGTCGGAACACTGGAAAATGCGCATGGCGGATCGAAGTAGAATTCAGGCGGCAGAAATGAGACCGCTGAGGACTATTCTGAGAAAGACGCGAAGAGATAGGATAAGAAATGAAGAAATAAGAGCCAATGTGGGAGTAAGGCCGATTTTGAGAAAAATCGACGCTGCCAAATTGAGATGGTTGGGCCACTTGGTGAGAATGGAGGAGGGGAGAACTGCGAGGAGGTGTTGGGAGTGGAGACCAGGGAATGGCAGAAGACCACGGGGGAGACCGAGAAGGAGATGGAGGGACGAAGTGGAGGAGAGCTTGCGAAGATACGACTTGCCCAGCATGCAAGAGCTCGGGGAAACGGGAGTGCTGCTGGACAGGGCGCAGTGGAAAAGGAGGCTGGCTCCATTGACAGGCTAACTAGCCTACCTGGGAGCTGAAGTACGTGTGTGTATATATATATATATATATATATATATTATATATACATTCTGAGTTGTAGTATACATAGTTATAAATGCCGAAGTTGGTCAAATATTTGTGTAAAGTTTCGTCAGTGTCCATTTTTTACCCAGTAGGTCGAACAAGATATATATTTTATATTTTCAAAGTGTTAATCACTTTCGCTTGTGTTAAAGTGCGGGGGGGAGGGGGATTTCTATAAGAAAGTTTAGACAAAGCGTTTTTTTTTTTACCATATACAATGATGAGTTTTTTTTTTTTTCGAATTTCACCCGCGTTACGATTTCAATTAAAAAATCTCGAAGTCAAATAAGTCGTCCTTTTCTTCACCCCAGTATCTCTTCGTCGCAGTGGTGCTTCACTCTCTCTTTACTACCGCCATTATTATATAATGGACATTGCTCTTCTGAACTCTCTAACTGCGTCCCTCCTCCCTTAAGGAGAGCACGCACTACCATACTTTTCACACACTCATCCCTTTTCTGCCCAACTCTCTAACGCAAAGATTAGTCGGTTCTCTCAATCTTTCACCTACTCAACCGGTCAACTCTGGAACAACTTTCCTCAATCCATCTTTCCCCCTGTCTATGATCTTCAGTCTTTTAAACGTAGAGTGTCCGGGCATCTCAAAAATTTTGGACCTTGATTTCGACTCGCTTCTTCTAGGGGAGCGTTTTTTTGGGCATTCGTTCTTGACCCCCTCCTTCCTGCGTAATGTACGGTATATATGGAATACCATGCATGAACACGCGACGATTTTCCCCGCCTAACAATATCTGATCGACTTGACATTCTATCGACAAGTTATTATTGTTAGGTTAGATTAAGTTAGGTTACACCAGGTTAGGTTAGGTTAAGTTAGTTTTTTAGAGTGTCGATGTTTTGGTCTTGTCAACGAAATGGGTATAAGTTCAATTTCCCCATGATGAAAAAATCGCCCCGATCAGATAGTTTGATTTTTTATTGAAATGCTGATGATTACCTCGAGTGCAGGAGGGTTAATACGTAAACTTTAAGTGCAAGAAAACTATTTTATTTTATTTTCTATACAGAAAAAATGCATTTATTTTTACGAAATTTTCCTCAATCCTCTCCCAAAATTTTGAGTTATGAGTTATGACCGACTCTTAATGGGGAAGATCTCGGGAAGGCTTTTTAGTTCTTTAGGAAATTTTGCGACTTAGAAGGGTGACTTGATCTCTCTCTCTCTCTCTCTCTCTCTCTCTCTCTCTCTCAAAACAGTTCATTAGGAAACAAAGAATCGGTAAGAGCTTCAGAATCGAAAGTGGCGAGTCATGGCGAGTCATTTGTGGTCGAGAGACGCGGTATTCGGGGCGTCCGAAACGCAGTTAATGACTGATGTTAATGCGCTAAAAGGTGCCACAATTGGCACTTTTATGCTGAAAAAAGGAGTCAGGTCAGTGGTCACATGAAATTAAATTATATGGAAATGTTCAGAATACAGAATCTGTTCAAAAAATCCTGTCTTCACTTGAAATAGCGTTACGAAACAGGGTTTCAAGAAAGAATTCTTTGAATTGACTGTATAGTTTCGAAAACATTTCGCCTAGAAATAGAATTTGTAAATGCATAAAAATTACTTATATATATATATATATAAAATGATTCCTGTAAAATGTATTTATCTGCATGAATACCTTTAACTAGCAGGAAATGAAGTGGTAATTTTTATTTCTTTCAATTATGTGCCTTGAGGGTATGGGTATAGGGATAGGGATGCCACAGATGGTTATTCTTTCATTCGGGACGGGAAAATTTCGAATGGAACTTGTTATACAATGAGAGATAATTTAGTTTCCTATTTAGGTTATATATATATATATATATATATA
Organism: Bathynomus jamesi; assembly: GCA_023014485.1. Taxonomy (NCBI): domain Eukaryota; kingdom Metazoa; phylum Arthropoda; class Malacostraca; order Isopoda; family Cirolanidae; genus Bathynomus; species Bathynomus jamesi. Next base: position 132,293 of record JAJOZX010002830.1, on the reverse strand, counting down.
TATATATATATATATATATATATATATATATAGTGGTGTAATGGCTAGCATCGCTGACTACGAATCCATTAACTCAGATTCGATTCCCATCGAGGGCAGGTGAAGCGCAGTTTACTCATGTGTTCAGCCTCCCTTTGGTTGGTGTGTGAATGGGTACTATAAAAAATCCTTCAGATGAGGAGGGATGCTGTAGAAGGGTCGAACTGTTGTCGATCCTGAACATTTGTTCAAAACCCGACCATAAAAACTAAATAAAATTAAAATATTAGAAGTAATTTCAAAAATTTCAACTCAAATATTTAAGTTGTAGACGCGAATGTCTTAAAGTTTATCATAGATTGTTAAAGTTAAAAGTTTTTAAAAGTTTCACCATCGAAATGGAAGCGTTGGAAACTTTGAAAATAATAATAATAATAATAATTAATTAGTGAAGAGGGTCAGAAACTAAAAAAAAAAAAAAAAAAAAAAAAAAAAAAAAAAAAAAAAAAGCGATTTATTGCTCAAATTCCTGTATTATTATTACCGACACCATCTGGTTTCGAATCCCCGGCCTCAGTGTCTTCATTTCACTTATCCGGAAATGGCGTTGTTCACTGAGCTTCGGAAGGTGGCAAACTGTGAACATACTTTATTAATGTCCTTTTTCTTTTTATAAGTTAATACGAACATTCGCGCGCAATGAGGGGGGTATTTCGCTCACGACTAATCTCAATATATTTACATTTATTTTTTGTTCCCGAAGCGCCGCCCACACGTTATGCCAAGGAGAGTTTTGTTACGTAAGTTCGCGTGTCTGCTCGACTGCGAATTCTCAAGTTCAGATTTAAAAGAATGATTTATCGTTTCAGACGAATGTAGAGTGATTCATTTCCCAATATTCTTGACGAATTAAGCGGATTTGCCGAAATTTTAAGAAGGGAATTTATCTTCGTTTTTTCAGTAATAATCGAAAGGGTTAATCAACATGATTTAGTGACGTCATCATCTGTGATCGTGACGTCATTACTGTTGAGTGCGGGTTCAGAACTGAGTGATGGTTCGTGTATCTATAACATTTTGCCTTTTATTCCATAGCCTATTATAGAGGATTTATGCGTATTTGAAGATTATACTGAAAGATAAGAGTGTTATTTATAATGGGATTGATAACAGGACACGACATTGTATGGATTATTACGATTTTACTAAGAGCAACAATGCGCTTTTCTATCAGATTTCATCATTTTATAAGAAATGACAAGAAAATGCATGTTGAGAGATGAAGAAGGGAGACATTGATGAGTCCGTTGCTTGTAATATCATTGTCTCAGTCACATACCGGAATCATAACTAGTCCATTCTTCCTCCAGCACACAATCATCATCTGAATATTGGCGTTTACAACCATTTCAATAACTCTTCGTGTTGGGAGAATGCAAAACGTACAAACGATCATATTCTATAAAGAAACCGAGCTGAAAATGTAAAGGTCTCAGGTTCGATACTTGACTGAAATTTTGCGATAGTTTTCGGATTGAGTTTAGGCACTGCAGAAAGTACTGCCTCTCCATTTTCCATGCGGGTTTATAGCTTCCACTTTAATTAAACTAAAGATAATGATAATTCATTAAGGAGGGTCAGAAACTGGCATCACAGCGCTCAGGCCAACTAATGCGGCCCATCGCTCTAACAGTCTAACTCTTGTACCATCATCGTGATTCGAACATCCGACTTTAGTATCTTTACTTCGCTTACTAGTAAGAAATGGTGTTAACCATTGAGTCAAGGACGCTGACTAAAACTAAAGTTATTTCCGTAACAGAACCGAGATTCTAAATTCCAAATCCCAACACGAAGGTGGAACGACTCTCTCTCTCTCTCTCTCTCTCTCTCTCTCTCTCTCTCTCTCTCTCTCTTCACCCGTGAAACGACTTTTTAATTAAATCTCTAATTAGGAAGGACATATGACGTGATGTTTTATGTTGTTCACTTTTAGTGTTTACTTTCCTTTTTTAAAGTGTCCAACTTCGTTTTAATTCATTTTACTTGATTAAATTTGGCGTTTACCATTAAGATACTTTTCCCGTAAAAGACTGCGCCCGCATATAGTATATATATATATATATATATATATATATATATATATATATATATATAATATATATGGGGGTGAATTTCACACTTAAACACGTGAAATGAATGAATGATGCGGGTTTGCATCATATACTATACAGTGTGTGATATATATATATATAAAAGGTAATTGTGTATTCAGATAGGACCGTATTTGTGTTGGTTTAAGAAACCTTGTTTATGGAAGTGGGACCAGAATTAAAATTTATATTATTGGCAGAACTCATTTTCCAATTTGAAAAAATTATTTAATTCATACCTTTCGATGTAAATTACAGGTTCACAAAGAAGAAATGTCGTAAAAAAAGGGCTTTTGCAAATAAAGCGTCCCCTTTTACGATTGTAAATGAGTTGTAAATTGCTATGTCGAGGTCGCTGTACGTTTCAATAATTTTTTTTCTTTACGTATACATATATTTAAAACCAACTAATATATATATATATATAATATATATATATATATATATATATATATGTATATATATATATAGTATATACTGTATATAAATAAAACTGTGAATTTAATGAAGGTACGAGAGAAATATTACATGCATTACACGTATTAAATTATAACAAATAATTATAAAATAAAAAATTAATTTTTTTCTAATTAACTCCAAAATTACCATAAAAATTGTAATAAAAAAGTCTAAAAGCACAAAATTTTGCATAATGTGCTGTAAATTCTGACAACTTGCTGGATGAGAAAAATAATATATATATCCCACTAGAAAATGTAACAGCAAAAACAAGCGCAGAAAAGCAAGAAGGCGCTCCCTTCTTCCTCATCCGTTCTCCCGCCAAAGTTGGACAGGTTTGGGAATAAGAAAGAAAATTCTCAGCAAAAGTCAGAAAGTAAGATTTACTCAAGTAGATCATCTAACACTAAGTGAAGATTGCTTTTAAACAAAAGTTACCGCAAATTGACCATTTTGGTTCGAGTTTCCAGCCATTGTTGGTTTCCAAACCAGTCGGGTTTGTGTTTAGTGTAAAATATTTAGAGTAATCAACGCTGTCGATTTCATTTAGAAGTTTAAAGACCTGAATGAGTTCGACTTTTGAGCCGACGCTTCAACAAATAGTAAAAGTTAAGATCAGCGACTCCTTACCAGTGGTGAGAAAAAAGTAATCGATTACAAATAAAAATTACTGATGTCTGAAAAGTAACTAAAAGTATGAAATAGGAAGTACTTCTCTGGATTAATTATAATATAATTAATCCAGAGAAGTAATTTTCACTTTATACTTTTAGTTACTTTTCAGACCAGTAATTTTTATTTGTAATCGATTACTTTTTGGCCACTACTGCTCCTTACGATCGTTGGGTTTGTAACGGACATACGGAATTAGTTTAGCCGCTCTGTCTTGAACATTTTCAAGCCTTTGTATGTCTTTTTTTCAAGGGTGGGGACCGGAACTGTGCAGCGTACTCGAGGTGGGACCTACACTTTAAAAACTCTTCTTTGAAAGTACCATCTAATAAGACGGTACAACAAGTACTAAGTGTGTCACGACTGAACCATACAGTACCAAAAACGAACATCATGATTTATGACGTCACTAATATGATTGGCCATAATTGGTCAAGAGTTCATGAAGACGTCGTCAACTTTCGGCCAATCAGGATCCATCTCAAAAAACTGGATGCCATGAAATTACATATTCACGGGGCTACGTCGTGCCCAATTTCGTAACACCACTTCCTGTCGATCAGCAAATTTAAACAACATTGGATCTGCGTTCGGATTATGTAGCGACCCGTGGTTCGGATCCTACGTAGAACAGTAGGTCCCCTCCGTCATATGACCTTAGATGTTGAGGAGGTTAAACAACCCCATCATTACATTATTTTTTACCAGATGTAAACATACTATACCGCACTCTACGAGGGTCTATAAACCTTGGTATTACAGTACACTTCTTCGTCCTTAGACCTTATGTCGTTAAAACGGTCCACTAATAGGTATAAATAGGGTTTAAATGTCATTAAATTAAGTTTCCCAATTATGTAACACCTTTGCTACTGTTACCCCAATTACTGATCCAAATGATAAAGCTGCAGTGTTAAAATAATATATTAAGTTAAAAGACGCGTCTAAACATGTATCTTTTCAGACCTTTTTAAATACGTTTAAGGTTAAACAACCTTTTAGTTCCTACGTACTTCTGAACATGTTGAGAAAATTTACATGTTTGATGTAATGATATAATGACCCATATAGTATGATGCATGGTAAATGAAAGATAATTATTGAATTTCAAAGATTTTATGACGAAACAAGAAATATAAGAAAACTTAGAAATATTACAACTTACCTTACAAACTCGCAGTACTAAGTTTAACAAAATGGGGATGAGGGAAGTGCCTGAAGGGAGGAGGGGAGAGTGTCAGAGGGAAAAAGAAAAATTACCACAGATGGAGGTATTAAATGTTTTAAGGTTCAATTTAAAACTATTATTTCTTGTCGGATTGGTATTAAATGAGAATAATTTCTTGTGGTCTACCCCGTCTATTCCATTGAGCATCTTGAAAATTTGAATAAGCTGACCGCACAACCTCCTGGTCTCTGAGGTAAACAGATTTAAGCGTTCTAATCTTCGTTGGTAGTTTTGCAGTCTCATTGAAAGGGCCAATTTTGTGGCCCTTGCTTGTAACCTTTCGAACCTTTCTATATTCTTTCTAAGGGTTGGAGACCAAAGCTGTACACAATATTGAAGCTGAACTTTAATTAGTGAATTATAAAGAGACATTACAGTTTCCTTGTTTTTAAATTGGAACTGTTTTTTCAATATAACCTAGCATTTTTAAGACCCTCTTTGCGATTTCTGCACAGTGCTTTGACGGTTTGAGATCATTACTAATATAAACTGTCTTTTTCTAGATCAGTCTCAGTCAAGTTCTTCCCCAACAGAGAGTAATCGGTCTTCGGGTTCTTGTAACCTATGTGCATTACCTTACAGTTGTCCAAGTTGAATGGCATCTGCAAAGTAGCAGACCATTCGCTCAAACTATCAATATCATTTTGAAGCGTTCTTACACCCTCCTCATTAGTTACACTGTTTCCTAACCTGATATCGTCTGCAAATTTAGAAACTGTACTTAGGAGCCCAATGTCTACGTCGTTAATATAGATCAGTGATGCACAAACCCTGGCCCGCGGGCCAAATGTGTCCCCCACGGGTCTTTTCAGTGGCCCCACGGGTCTTTTCAATTCAATGAAAAAGTTAGAATATAAAAGTGACCCAATTTATGACTTAGATGGAAAGTAAGTAGGCTAATACATTTAGTTATTTTCTTCGCTTGGCCCTCACATCAAAAAAGTTTGTGCACCACTGATGTCGATGCTAAAAAGTAAAGGACCCAGAAAGAGAGAGAGAGAGAGAGAGAGAGAGAGAGAGAGAGAGAGAGAGAGAGAGAAAGAGAGAGAGAGAGAGGAAATATTGGAATTTAGAACAGGTGATCCTAAAACGAAAGGTTGATGGTCTCAAGGGAGCCATCGCTCAGTAATTAATGCCGCGAAAGAAGGTACCAAATACTTTAAAGATTAACCTGTATGAAAGTAGGATTTTAAATCTTTTAAGACTGTAGAAGTGCCAATATGGCATAGAACTCAGAATAGTCTCCTAAGATCTTTTATGTTACACACAGACTGTGCATGGAACAAGAAACTCTTCTGGGAAAATTAAATCCACTCTTGTCCGAATAAATAATGGTAGATGACAAACACTATAGTTTTTTCCTTTTCATGATGTTAGCCCGACGTGGGCAACGGGTCACTCGCAAAGAGGCCCCAAAATATAGTTTCCCACACCAGCTATCTGCCAAGCAGATAAGACCCAGCTTTGGGACAGCTTTGGAACCATTCTGAGTTCTACCCCATCATAAAACGGAGATGTTAAGTGCATTGAAAAGTGGACGCTCAATTTTGCCAGTTGAGGTTTAAGCTTTGGTTTTTGGCTAACAATACAATAGTTGCCCATTTTTCTTTGATGTATTCAATCCGACGTGGATGCATCGAGTTTCTTGCTTATATTGAGGTTCTAAATATAGTGGGGCTAAGCTGCTTTAAACCCTAGCTCCTGTCCCAAAGCTGGATCGTATCTGCTTGGCAGATAGCTGGTGAGGGAAGCTATATTTTGGGGCCTCTTTGCGAGTGACCCGTTGCCCACGTCGGGCTAACATCATGAAAAGGAAAAAGCTATAGTGTTTGTCATTTACCATTACTTATTCAGACTATAGTGGATTTAACTTTCCCAGAAGAGTTCCTTGTTCCATGCATGGTCTGTGTGTAACATGTATATATATATATATATATATATATATATATATATATATAGAGAGAGAGAGAGAGAGAGAGAGAGAGAGAGAGAGAGAGAGAGAGAGAGAGAGAGAGAGAGAGAGAGAGAGAGAAAAGACAAAGAAATAGCAAAGGAATTCTTTTTCCCCGCCATTCTCTTCTCAAACATCTTGGAACCATCAGGAATAGAAAAACACTCGTGGTTTTGTCAAGGAGAGAGAAACAACAGGACGCTTGTAGGCGTCTCAGAAAGGCCCGCGAAAGTTAGCGTCCTAAGAGCTTATATAAGACAGAGGTTCACTGGCATTCGTCCTCACTCCACTAGCTACGTCCCCTCGTGACTCTACTCTTTCTACGGAGCGCCACCGTCGATTTTAGCGGGCTGCATTCCAAGTCACACTTCAACCGTTATACCAGAACGAAGCAACACTTGAAGTACGCTACAATTCCTTCCTGCAAGAAAGAACATCACTGCTGTAGGCGTCCCATTGGTTTCTTACCCGTTCTCGACCGACTTTCAACATTCATCCTCAAGGACGCCGGCAAGGTTCACCACGCTACAGAAGCATCTTTTGAGGAACAGGTTCGTGAACCTCCTATAAGCTACAAGCCTCAAACCATTTCGTTTCGCTCATCCTCCATCACTTCACGATCGGCGCCCGTTCAACAAGTTTTCAATAGGCCCCGCTACCGTCTTCAAGGTCATCCTCGACGGGCGAGACGCATACAGTCAACCTCATCTAGGTATTCAGTCTACGAAGTCATTACTGCCCAGATATCGGTCAACCCAACAAGTAGGTCTTCAAGCTCCAGAGGTACATCATTTGCGGTAAGCTTCTTGTCGGTTCTCACTAGGCCTACCGTTGCCTTGTACGTCTTGCTTCCATAAGCTCCGCCAAATCGCGTAGGCCCCAAAAGTGTTTTTCAATACCGTTTCAAACTAACTTTCCTGTTAATGCTGCAGTAGACCTATTTCAAGGATCGTACCAATATCGTAGTTTTGCTCACCCTGTAGTTGTAATCACTGTTATAATTTACTTATCGTGCATTCTACTGTTCATATGTTCTTTTATGCCTTTCATTCTTGACGGCCTAATCCACTTACTGTTTCAAATGTACGAACACTATTTCAACTATCAATAGGTTTACATCATTTATTCTGTGTTCACTTTTGCATATCGTATTAGCCTATCTAATCAGTATATTACGTAAGCCATTTACTGTACCTACCGTATGTGCACTATTTCAACTATCAATAGGCTTACATAATTTATTCTGTGTTCCATTTGTGCATAATTCATTAGCCTATGTAAATCAGTGTATTACGTAATCCATTTACCGTACCTACCGTACGTGCATTATTTCAGTTGTCCATAGGCTATATTTACCTATTCTGTGTTCACGCTGCATAATTCATTAGCCTATCAAAATCAGTGTATTACGTAATCCATTTACTGTACCTACCGTATGTGCATTATTTCAGTTGTCCATTGGCTAGATTTATTTATTTTGTCTCCACGCCGCATATCATTAGCCTACCTAAATTAGTGTTATCATCATTGTAATTAGGCTACTTAACAATAATAATTAGTCTATATAACCATTTTTCTTATTGCTAGTACTCAGTCACATTTAGCATAGTACAAATGTCGTTATATCATTGTTAATCACTATAAATACCGTTATTGCATTGTTATTCACTGGGAACAAATAATTGAATTATTTTCCTAATTAAACACAAAACAACAAGGTAATTTCTTTAACTTTATTAATATTGTTTGCTTGGTGTGTAAGCCGAGCTGGTGACCCTTAATCATTTATTCCAATATCGTCAGTCATAAATTATAGTAAGCTTACTTCCTTAGCCACAGCCAATCGGTGATTCGTAGATCATTATAAATTGGTGAGTCTAGGCCACTATAAATTGGTAACTCTAGCCTTTGTCATTTAACATTCAATCATTAACCTTCAATGATTCTCAATCAATTAACCATTATCATTATTATAGTGCCAACTTTACGCTATAAACCGGTAACATCAACAGTAAACTGCTTGAAATTGTATAAAATTAAGGTATGTAAAATAAAACTGTTTGAAGTATAAAATTCTAGTTGGCAACAATTGAAAGGTACTGAAAACCGAAGGCATACCCAAACGCCAGTCCCCGGGCGTGGTGTGTTTAAATAAGGTTGGTTTGATGCAAAAAATTTAATTTTGTGATTTTAGAATTTACTTAAGTTCTCTAGTCTCTCCACGATCAAAATGTTAATTATAAATTCTCCACTCGCTTTCCCTCATGTTGATTGTTTCAATTTAAATAAAAATCAGAAAATAGTGATAATCGTTGTAGTTTTCCTCCTCCCTCGCTTTGTTCATTTGTCGTCGTGTATTGTTTTTTCAATAAAGAATATATTACTGTTTAATAAGAAATTTAATAATGTTTTGTATGAAATTAAGATATGTTAAATGAAAGTGTTTGAAATATAAAATACTATTTGGCAACACTCGAAATGCGTTGAGTAGGGTAGTTTGATTTTGGAACTGTGATCTTGGAGTAGTCTAGATAGAAAGGTATTAATGTATAAAAAACGTTGCACCAACTCATATTTGTGAAAATGATTGTATTTTTTGAGGATTGTTAATTATTTTTAAGTTGTAAAATTGCCGAATTTTATGCGTAAAATCGCGCGCGCGGCATTCGCGCAATGTAAACAAACAAAATATCGGACCTTATTTCGTCAAAATAATCAATTAAAATTCGGCTTTTTTAACAAAATGTGTATTAAATTAAGTTATTTTATGATGCGTTCATTTAACTGTTTATTTTCAGATATTTCATAAAAATGGGTAAAAAACGGAAGTCTGCAGTGTTAACTCGAAGTGATAGTGCCAAAAAATTCAGTGGCCAGCCTTCCCCTTTGGATAAAACAGAGCCTCCTACCCTCCGCCAAGTTATTCAGTACAGTTATTTCCTCCAAAACAGCCACCCGGACTTGAAAGACTATGATATTGCTAAAATGATAGCAAAGGATGTGATTGAGATCTGGCAGGCAGTGAACCCGCGGCTGCCCCTGTATGAGGAATATTATGTAGTGAAATTGGTGGATAAAGTGTGCTTCAAGAAAGCAAAAGATATAAACAGGAAATCTTTTTCTACAGTCCAGGAGCAGAATCTGGAGGAAAAGCTGGATAAACTTTTTGACATTTCTGCTTGCACCTGTAAGCTACCTGTTCGTCCCTGTGATGACAATGCTGTGAAGTGCAAGAAAGAAAATTGTCAAACACAGCACATAATCTGCACTTGTCCTCCCAGTAAGAAGGTAATGCTATTATTTTTTTAACTTTTAACTGGCCTAACTTAGTGCGATTAGGTGTCTTTTAAATGGAAGGAAATTCAATGCTTGTAATTGAAAAATATCCGCATTTTCCTCCTGTAATCTTCCTTTCCTATGTGCTTGGAATTTCAAGGGGGCAAAGTCAACCCAAGATTTGCTGCCTGGAAAATTGGACCATTAAACCATGCAAGATGGTTGACTTTGGCAATTAGATTGATGTGTCTGTGGACCAGAGGTGCTTACCCTCCAGAACTACAGGATAAGCTTTACTAGGCCATCAAGTTCATTGTGGGAGTGTATGCAGTCAGTTAGTTTGAGATCAAAAGGGACAGCAAGTTCCACAATCAGCAGCTGTACATCTTCAACATGATCCAGAGGATCAAGCAGCAGTCTGAAGAAATCCAGGGTGTTGCTTTCAAGAACCTTAAGTACAATGCTTTTGCCTTGCTGCCCGAGAATGTGCTGTACTCCATGATGAAGTTTGATGACTTGGAAGTGAGAGAAGCTGCTCTCAAGAAAATTCTGTCCATCAGGTAAGCATTTATTAATTTTAAAAAATGTGAAAAAAAATTTGATTATGGGGATTTATTTAATAAAAAAAAGGCCCGAGTTCTATAAATCCTCATAATCGAATTTTTTTTCACATTTTATTATCCCAATTCCCCCCCCCCCCCCACTCCCCTCTGATAATGGAAATAATCTTACCTTCTTTCTGAAAAACAATTCGATTATGGGGATTTATAGAACTCGGGTTTTTTGTTTTTTTTAATTTACGTTAAATTAAATCAGCAATTCTGAGACTAATAGGGATTAAATCTTAAACTGGAATAAAAAATAAATTAATTATTATTCTTTCAGAAGTGGGAAGCCAGCCAAGAAGAGGCTGAAGATCACAGCCATCAACATTGAAGCTACCCACTGGTCAGAACCAGTGTTGGGCACTAAAGCGTTAATCCGATAACAGTTAATTAACGAAGTTAACTTTTTTTAACGGACTATTAACGGAAGTTAATTTCCATTTATCGTTATCGGACCAGTTAACTTCCGATAACTCGATATTTAGTCTGTTAAAGTCCGTTAACACGTTAACTGCGAGGAGTCATTCACGGAAGATCACCGCTCCGCGAATGAATTCAAACCGCCATAACTTCAGTCTGCTTCCAGATCTCGCAAGGGGAGGTTGTGCGGTTTTTATTGAAAGTAATAAGGTTCTTTTAACGTTAGTTAAAGTCCTATAATATTATATATATATTAATACGTATGGAGATACGTATGGTAAAATGTACGGTTGAGAAAAATTAATTTATAGTAATGACTAATGAATAAGTATTTTTACACTGCGTTAGTAAATCTCTAAAAAAGTATATATAGTATGTAAAATTTGAATAATAGTTTTTATTCACTGATTGTAATATTGTCGTCGAATTAAATAACAATTGCGTATATTACATAGACAAAATATTTTATAGACAAAATAATTCATGGACAAAGTATTTTTATTTTAGAGACTAAATAATTCATAGATAAAATATTTAGTTACATATTTTATACGATGATATTTTACTTTTTTAGGTTCTTCTGTATTATCGTCAACTAGACAGCGTTCAGTTCTCTCTTACCAAGCATTCTCTACAACTTTTAAACTTCAACCATGGAGCACCAAGAAGAAGTTCTCGACATTGAGATCGCCTCTGTCTCAGGCACTTCTAAGTCTCAGTCTGACCAGAAGCCTTTCCAAAACAAAAAGTTGCAAAACTTGATAAAAATACAGTTAAATACCTATTTATTGTTGGATTTTGCATAAATAAACATTTTTATGGGTTCTAAAGCTTTTTTCCTTGATTTTTTTTTAAATGTTAGTAAAGAAATAGTTATCGTTAACGGATTATCGTTAACTTCCGTTAACTTTGTAGTAAAATTATCGGATTATCGTTATCGGAGTTAAAAATTGGGGTTAACGGATTATCGTTATCGAAGTTAACTTTTTGGTTAACGGTGCCCACCACTGGTCAGAACTAATCAACCTTTCTCAAAGTGGCATCTGTGAACATGCTCTCACAGAAGACTTTTCTGACCAGGAGCTTCAAGAAGCATTGCTGAATGGCACCAAGCTGGAGCTGCCTGATCTGCCCTCACATTCTCAGAGTATTGAAAGGGCCGTGAAGCTGACATCTGAAGCTTCCCATACTGTTTATGAACTCGAATCAAGGCACAAACACATTCTGGCCAAAGCCCTAAGCCGCCAGATGAGGCCTTCCTTTGCTTCTAAGGGCTCTTACAGTGAAAATTATGATGATCTTGGGATCTAAATGTGTCTATTTGACTCTGTACATGTTTTTTTACTTTTTTCAATAAAATTGTAACTTTTTTCAGGATTTTTTTTATGAAAATAGCATGATTTTTTCGCCCGAAAATTGCGAAAATGTGGTATTTTTCGGTACGAATTTTTGACGATATTTGAAACGGTTTCCTCAAAAAATGGTTAAAGCTAGGGATCTGAAATTTTTTGTCAGTTATTATCATATTAAGCCCTGACTATCTCGACTAGTCCAAAGTCGATATCTAAAAAAATGCGGAAAATCAACCTACCTTAACATTGAGGCCGAAGGCATGCCAAAACGAGAGTCCTCGGGGCGTGGTGTGTCCTGTTAGGTCGTTTTTGTTACTAATATGTGATTGTGATTCTAAATATTCTAAAATAGATCTCTCTCCACGAACAAATTATAATGAGAAATCCGCACTCGCTTTCCCCCGTCTTGTTTCACGTTTCAACATAAATAAAAACCAGTAAATAGTGACAAAGCGTCGTCATTTTCCCTCCTTTGTTTCGTTCATTCGAAATTTCAATGGCGATCACGCTACCCGTCTACCCGTTTGGAAGACACAGCGAAACGAGTGTAAAGCAGTAGAAAGAGTGATAAAGAAAACTAAAATAAGTAATAAAGTGGGTTTCTTTTCACTATATATTCTAAGTTTCAATGGCTGGCTACGCTACAAGCTACCCAATTTTAAAATAGAAAAATCAGCGTAAATAAGTATTAAGAGTGATAATAACGCAAGAGTAAAGAAAAGTAAAAAAAAAATTAAAGTAATTTCACTACATTTTTGGTGGTGGCGGTGTACACCCTTTGGGTGGGGCCCATTCCCATTCAATTTTCATTCCTAAAAATAGTTTCAAAAGAAAATTCAGAATGGCGCTGAGCATTTTCAAAATCTTAACGGAGTCCGGCTCGACCCCGCGCGTTCTCTTGAGTCAAGTATTTGATTCTTTTTTGTTTTCCACAGCGGCTTGCGTCGAAGGCCGAAGTGTCTCTTGTTTTCTTTTTCAGTATCATGGAGAGAGAAAGATTTATTTAAATTTTAAAAATTCCATTCGAGGATCAATTTTCTGTCTTTTTTCTTATTTCTTTTTTATGTTATAAATCCTATCTGTTATTTTTAAAAAATTATTTAAAAATTTTATGTTTAGCTCTTTCGGCATTTAAAAATAATAATTATAAATAAATAAATTACGTAATTAATTAAATAAATAAAATTAAACTATTTTAGTTGTAATAGAAGGGTGACTTATGCATTTTTATACGGTAGGTCTAAAATTTTGGAGCGTATATATATGACGCTTGCATTTCTCTCTCTCTCTCTCTCTCTCTCTCTCTCTCTCTCTCTCTATATATATATTATATATATATATGTGTGTGTGTGTGTGTGTGTGTGTGTGTGTGTGTGATGAATTTCACAATTAAACACGTGAAATGAATGAATGATGTAAACCCACAAGAAAAAAGAAAGTTCTTTCGTGTATTCAGAAGTACACCTCGTCATGCAATTCCCTGACGAGGTGTACTTCTGAATACACGAAAGAACTTGGAATCATTTTTCTTTTTCCTTGTGGATTTGCATCATATATATACTAACGAATTATAAACACTAAATAAATGACAAAATTTTCCAGTAACTATTAACAATGATTTTAAAATTTCACTGGTCGACAAAATCGAACTTTTTTCTCTTATCAAAGATGTATACACGCTTTTGTAGACCAGTTTTTGTACGCTGATTCCAAATCTGTTTTTGGTTTTCCTCAAGCACATCTAGTTATCAAAATATGACGTGTTAATTTCAGAACACTTTATCGTAAAAGTACAACTTTATTCATAAAAAGAAATGTACACCAACCTAAAAATGTCGCGAATACGATTTTCTTATGTAAACCTTGTCCGGATCGTCGCGGTACAACGTCCAGCAGTAGTCTGCCAGCGTACTTTCGTTCCAGAAACCTTGGTAGCGCTTTTCCATTGACTGGATGTCTTGATGGACGCGTTCCCCCAGTTCGTCACTCACCGCGTCAAGGTTTTCGGGAAGGAAATCTAGATGCGAATGTAAAAAATGTATCTTCAAGGACATGCGATAACCCATTTCTTGATATGCATCGAACAGTTTCTGAATTCCATCTTTGTATGCGGGAGACTCGCGGTTACCCAAGAAGTTTCCACAAATCCATTTGAAAGCCTGCTATGCTTTTAGTTCTAAGGCATTGAGGCTTTCTTCAAAGCCTTCATCCTCCAGAACCTTCCTGATTTGAGGCCCCACAAAGATTCCCCCCTTCAATTTTGCGGCACTAATGTTTTCAAATTTCTCAACAAGGTATCGAAACCCTCTCGAATTCGCCTTACCCTCTCGAATTCGCCTTACCCATCGTTTTCACAAAATTTTCATTAAGCCGAGCTTAATCTTCTTTGGATCAACTAAAGGAACACACTGGACACTGCCGTTCCTGGCTCGTATGTGCTTCTTTGATGCCAGTCACGTCTGATGTAATGATCCGCGGTAGCACGGCTGTCCCATAGGCATAGGAAACAACAGTATTTCGTGAACCTTCCTTGCATGCCCATTAACATACCAATGACTTTGAGATCACCACAGATATTCCAGTGATGAGTGCTGTATTGGATTGCTTCGAGTAGTATATTCATGTTATCGTACGTCTCCTTTAGATGAACGGAGTGGGCGATCGGGATGGACGGCTTTAAGTTCCCGTTATGCAGGAGAACCGCTTTCAAGCTTCGCTGTGAGGAATCAATGAAGAGGCGCCACTCAGATAGTGTGTGTACCTGTGACAAGTTCTCGAAAAGTCCACTGATATCATGACAATAGCAGAGCGGACCGTCTACTGTAAAGAATGTCGCCAAATCATGGTTTCGTTTTCGATAGTGACACACTTGGACGTTCTTCTCAAGTAAGTGTTTCTGCTTGAGTCTCGAGGAGAAGTTCTGATTTCTCTTTGGAGAGAGCTAGGTCTCTAATGAGGTCATTCATCTCGTTTTGTGTAAGCCTCTCCGGCTCCGATTGCTCTTCGTCAGGTGTGTAGTCAAGATCGGCCGAAGGTCCCGCATCTCCACCAATCGCACCTTCGTCGGATTCCCTTTCGTCTTCTAAAGAATCGAGTCCATGCTATGGAGGTACCGGAATCGGCATCGTGTCATCGTGAGGGATCGGTCTGATCGCGGAGTCTACGTTCGGATAAACGATGTTATGCTTGTTCTTCACGGAGAATCCAGTTATGTTAACATTGCAAAAGTAACAATCGTCATGATGGTCTCTCGGCTCCCTCCATATCGTAGGTATAGCGAACGGCATCGACTTTTTCCTTTGGTTCAACCAGTCACGTAATCCACTCGAACAAGCGGTACAGATAACATGTGACGCCCACATAACCGGTAAGTTTTTCGAAGATCCATCGTGATTGTACGCCGTTGTGATTTAGTCGTGAACGAGCCGCACACATAACAGAAATTGTTGGGGTGATTTTTACACTTTCGAGGCATGATGATCGATGAGTGGGTTGATGTAAATCACCTAAAAAAATAAAATGTGTAAGTGGGCGACACAAAACAAAACAAAACCCAACACACAACTAGACATGTGACTGTTACGCCAAAGAATACAAGGGTGTACAATAGAGTGTACATGTGCAACGTTTGGAAATTTGTGGCCAGCAACTGCTCTCATCTAAAATACCACAAGACAACCTGCGGAAAGCCTAAGTTGGAACGACAAAATGCCATACATGAGGGTACAGAAATGGTAAAGCAAAACCCTACACCTAAGCTGCAACGACAAAATACTCCGCTACATGTACAGTATAAAGGACGCATATATATAGTACATATTATATATTGTATATATAGTATATATTATATCATATATAGTTCATATTATATATTGTATATATAGTATATATTATATCATATATAGTTATATGCATATTATATATATTATATATAGTATTATATTATATATATATATATTATTTATTATATACTGTATATTATGATCGGTCTCATCTCGAAAACTAGACGTGCTAGAGGAAAACCGAAAACAGATTTGGAATCAGCGTCCCAACAGCTATCTAGCCCACCCATAATTATACCTGATGAAAAATACTTGTTATTTATTAACTTGAACTCAGTTGTTTGGGGTAAGGGCAAATGTTGAATGAATGCTTAATTTAATATAATAGATATTAAGGTTGGTGGTTCCAAAATAATGTTTTTAAACGGAAGCTAATCTATACTGGTTCGTTTTAGACCATTTGAGTTTCGTTTTACTTTGTTTGCCACACACACACACACACACACACACACATATATATATATATATATATATAGTGTTTTTTGTGACGGTACGCGCAAGGTACGATGTACCGGCACCTTTTTTTCAGAGCGTGTGGTGCGCAACCCCTTCATTTATGTGGTGCACACCGTTTTCCAATTGCACTTATTTCGTACGCGCGTGTTCGTTTATTTCAGGATGACTCTGCCTATCCACTTGAATGGCCTTTCAATTTTATACGCGTAGTTTCCCTCGGCTTACTTGAAGCCCACTATGAATTTCAAACTTTCAATGTTAATTTACCCTCAGCTTATAAGAAAGGCCTATTGCAAGGTAGCACAGAAACAATACAATTCCTCTTATAAAGTTTATTTAATTTCACTCCAAATAGGACATAAATTGAAAAGAAATATACGGATGTGCGATCATAAATTTTTTTAAAAAAAATCAAATTTAATTTAAAGAAAATGTTTGCAAGTATTAAGTCTCAAAAACATTTATACAGGGTTTTTTTATTTGCGTGTAACTTAAAAAAGCACTAAATTCAAATTTCGTAATCTAAGAAGAAGTTTAAAAGTAGTTTACTTACAAAATTTGGAAATTTACTCTCAACAGTTCTGCGCGAGTCCGCAGATTTTTCCAGGAAAAAAGTCCGTCAAATAAATTAGATTTCTTCTCACAATAACTGAATGGTCATGCACTAACTTCCCGGGTTTCCACGGACCACTTCAACACAAGATATTGACTCTTCCCTGAGGAAACCTAATATGTCGCAAACTTAAGTTTAACATTTAATGAACAAATTGAATTAAAGAAATTTACAAAGTTCTTTTTCGGTCGCTAACAAAAGCTCTTACACAAAGTTCGCGTAAACAAAGGAAATTCAGATTTAGAACAACGTGAGACAATTTCAAATCAACTTAGAAATTTTCAACATGTCACAGAGTTTAAGGAGTTATTTTACAAGCCACTTTTAACTTTCGAGGACGGATCTACAACTAACTTCGAAATCTAAGTTACACCTTAAAATTTCAAGGACTCCGCCTTACAATATTCTGAATGACCTATCAAAAACATTTTCATTACATAAGGTCGTCCCTACGAAAGCTTTCATCCATACTAAGAAGAAGAAGGAGCTTTCTTTTCCTCACTGGGGTTACAAGAATCATTGTCCTTTGATTGGATATTGACATTCCCTTCAAAAAAAAGCTCCTCCTTTTCCTTAAAAATCAACTTAAATAAAGTCTTTCTTCGAAGCCACTTGGTTTCTCAAATTTATGACCAACGTCATGGTCAATTTAACAAGTGAATTCGAAGTCTGGTTCCCAAACGTTTAACCACGAAGCGAAGAGAAAACAAGCCATTTTACATCTGAACCCGGCCAGCTTGTTTTCCCTTCTCTTTGAAGTTAGGGCCGCTCCTCGACCCTACCATAAATCTCTACCGCGAGGCTGTCCTGGTTTATACTATTAACGTGAGAATACAAAAATAAAAATCGAACAAACGTTAAACAACCTGATACATTTTTATTTTTAACCCTGTACCAAGAAACCTATTGATATTCTTCAATAACAATAATCTAAACTACCTTGCTTTAGAGATTTAAACAACAAAATCTTAAAACTAAAATTTCTGCTCCTATTGTAAGAGATTTCGGCACACAAATTTGCCGTTACAACATCGCTCCCCTCCTTTAATTTTGCACTCCGATGCAAACTTTCTTAACTAGGGACGGTTACCATCACTAGATTCACAATTTTCACTACTTTCTTTTTATTTGTCCCTTTTATTGGGACAATAACACTGGCACATTTAGTTCTAATCGTTCTCGGTTTCTTCGTAGTGTACTCGAGGTCTGGGCCTAAGAGCATACGGACCCTCGAACGGTGGCCCTGTGAAAGCAGCCTGTCTGCTTTGCCTGGGGGACCCTATTCCCACAAGGTCCCCGCGAGGAATTAGTTCGGAAGCACCAGGCGGTTTCTGTCCGCCACTCGGTCCTGCCAGTGAGCAGGAAGTGCACTCCTGGTCACCTCCACTAGTCGATGTTTCTCCGTTTCCTGAGCGAGGCTTTCCGGGAGGAAGTAGTTCGGAAGCGCCCGGCGGTTCCTGTTTCGCCGCTCGGTCATGCCAGTGGGCAGGAAGCGCACTCCGGTTCACTTCCCCGTGTTGATGTTTCTCCGGTGCCGAGGGCGAATCTCCAGAAAGGAGGGGCGATGACCCTTCCCCCAATCTCGTTCCCTGCACCATCCGCCCCGCCTTGTCGCTCGACGTCCCCTGGAGCGTCGATGCTGAGGCAGATGTGGTCTCGATGGATCACTATCTGATGTCCAGTGATCATGTGAAGCAGGAGATAAGTGACTGGAGTCTTCTGTTCGAGGATGATGTATGGACCCTCGTACCGAGGATCCAACTTGCCTCTGCCCGGTCGTGGGTAATCGATGTACACCAAGCCGTGGGGGCGCCTTTTCTTCGAACGGCCTTAATTCTTTGATTCCATTGGTCTTCTCATAGCTACGCATGAACTCTTCCACTCGGCGGTAGATTTCGCTCAGACTCCTCTCTCGGTCTTCGGCGTATTCCTCAGGGTTGTACGGGCTCAGGCACGTCTCCTTTGGCATTCGCAATAGCTTCGAAGGTACATTGGGGGGTCGCCCATACATCAAGAAGAATGGAGAATACCCCGTGGCTCGGTGCACTCAGATGTTCAGGGACAATTCCACGGTATCGAGGATTTTATCCCAGTCTCGTCCAGTTTCTTCACAAAGTATTCGGAGTTTGATGCACAGCTCTTTGTTCAGACGTTCGATCTTCCCGTTGCTTTGAGGATGGTATGCGGCGGTCCGTTGGTGTTGTACTTCCCAAACCCGGAAGAGCTCCTGCACGGTAGAGTTTCAAAATTCCTTGCCCTGGTCGGATACTACTGCTGAAGGGGCGCCCAGTTTGCACAATATTAAACGATGGAACTTGTCCGCCACCTCCCGGGCCGTCTTATCTTTTATTGCTGCCAGGATGGTAAACTTGCTAAAACTGTCCACTCACGTGAGGACATAATTGCTGCCCTCCCCAGTCGGATGAAGGGTGCGTACTAAGTCCACGTGCAGAAGTTCCCAAGGACTGTGGCCTCGCACACAAGGCACTGTTTCCACAGTCTCTTTCCGCGTCTGTTTGTTTCGCGCGCACGTGTCGCACTTTTGGACCACCTGCCGTACTTGTTGAACCATACCTGGCCAAAAATAGAGGTACCGTAGGATTTCTGTAGTCCCCGCAGCTCCAGGATGAATGATCCCCACGTCCGTGTGTGCGTTCCAAATGAGCTGTTCTCTCAACTTTTTAGGAACTACGATGACCTCTCTCACGTTCACTTCGATGTAAACCAGCAAGTTTCTCACGAGTTCGAATCTCGACAGCGAGATGGGCTTGAATACAAGACAGCTGAAAGCCTTCCTTTCTTCGACGGCTGTTCGAATTGCCGCTATTTCAATGTCCTTCTGCTGGTGTTTGCCGATTACCCTGCGATGAATGACCGTTTTTTCGTATATCGCGTTCACAAACTCCTTAGTCACTCCAGGCGGGCGGGACAACCAATCGGCCGCTCTGTTGAGTTTGCCCTTCACGTACTCGATGAGAACGTCGTAGTCTTGTAGTGTCATAACCCAACGTGCTAGTCTTCCATTGGGATCTCTGTGTCCTTCCCTCAGAAGCCACTTCAACGGCTTATGGTCAGAACGGACGATGACTCTCTGACCAAATATAAAGGGGCGAGCCTTCTTCAATGAAAAGACGATTGCAAGCAGCTCCTTCTCGTAGGTGGAATAATTCAGTTCTGCGCCCGTTAGTGTTCTGGAGAGAAATAGGATTGGTTTTTCGATTCCTTCTTGCTCCTGCGCGAGTACTCTCCCGATGGCTACTTGACTCGCGTCCGTGGTCAAAATGAGCTCCTGTTCAAAATTTGGGTACGCCAGTATGATGTCAGTTGTCAGAGTATCTTTGAGTGATTGCCAGGCGGTTTCTTGCAGAGTGTCCCATCCCCAAGATTCCTTGGTGGACACTTCATTAAGAGAGCGCGCAATCTGACTGAATCCCTTTATAAATTTCCGGTAGTAGGAGGCGAGGTCTAAAGATTGCTTCAATTCCGTTTTGTTAGTTGGCCTCTGGGAGTTTTTAATGGCCTCCACTTTGGACTCCTGTGGCTTCACCCCGTTCCTGGTGACTACGTGGCTCAGATACTCCACCTGAGATTGCAGTAATTGACATTTTCTAACTTTACCTTTGAGTTGGCTGTGCGTAGGCTATCCAAGGCTCGTCGTACCCTTTCGTCATGTTCTTCCAAGGACCTTCCAAGGACAATGAGGTCATCCAGGTAAATCAACACTTCCTTATCCAGTTGCTCCCGAAAAATAAAATTCATTACTCTTTGGAACACTGGTGGACTATTGGACAACCCAAACGGGACCACCCTGAACTCGAAATGACCGCTTCTCGTTGAGAAGGCAGTTTTCGAGATGCTGTCCTCGTGAATTGTCAGCTGCCAAGATCCCGACCGTAAATCCATGCTCGAGAAATAATGAGTTCCGTGCAACTTGGCCAAGGTTTCAGCAATGATGGGTAGTGGATATTTGTCCTTGATGCAGATAGCGTTCAAAGGTCTATAGTCTACACAGCGCCTCAGGCCACCACACTTCTTTTTCTTTAATCACCTCCACTCTGGACTCCTGTGGTCAGTCTTCGTTCCTAGTGACCACGTGGTCCTGGTACTCTACCTGTGATGGTAGTAATTAATCTTGTCTCTCCCTCGTCAGTCTTCTTCATTTTGAGAGCAACGGACCTCTGTGAACATGCGTCTTGAGGTGTGTCAATCTTTTCTTAGTCACTTGTGGAATTTTGACTCTTTCTCACAGTGACACTTGTTCCATTTTTTTTCTTTTCGGGCGAGGAATCGAACGGCTGTTCCGACTAACCTCCCCGTTCTCTTTGCCTCAACCACCATGCCGATGTCATCTTGTCTTCAAGGTAGTACTCGTCAGTCGTCACTTATTTCTCAAGAGTAACTTTACCGCCTCCTTGGAAAGTGTTAGCTTCCCGTTGAGATTTCCGCTCTGCGATACTTGCAAATAACGTTGAGCCTCACTGCACATCCCTTGCAGTGGAGACTAGACGTCCAGGGGAAACTATGATATATCCCCAAATTTTTCTTCGCTGTCTATTCCCTTATCATTTAACTTCTCTTTGGGATTCTGCTCGACAACATTTCCAAGTATCCTCGAGCCTCACTGCATATCCCATGCAGCGGAGAATAGACGTCCACGGGAACCGCGTCCCCGGGTTTCATTCTGACCCTCCTTGTCAGAATCATGCTGGCTTCTTTATTCTGTCCGCTCCCATTCCTGGTCTGGTTACCTCTTCGTTCAGAGGAATTATACAAACACAAAAGAATTCTTCCACGCCCTTTCCCACATTCAAACTTAATTCTACTCCCTTACATGAATGGGCGGGTCCTGTGCAACCGTGTACTGAGAAGTTAGCAACTGTCCAAAGAATGCTCCCGATGTTCTTGTGCATAGCTTATTTCAATGTGACGGAAGCTCCACCATCGTCCAGCGCGGTGGAAGTTTGTTGAGCGACGAATACTGGTAGGGTGATCAGTCCTAGCCGACGATTCGCCGCTACTTCCTCTGAAGCTACTCGGGAGGCTTCCCCTTCCAGTCCTGCTGAATGTTTGCTCGAGGGCACGCCTCTTCCCAATGTTCCATTTGCTGGCAAATCTTGCACTGGCTCCGACCACTTTCTTCCATTGTTTTCTTTTTGGAGTCACTGTCTTCGTTTGACTTGGTTTGTTTCTGCTTCTGGTTTTTCATGGGGTTGTAGTAACATTCTTGAGTTGTGTTATTCCTCCTGTGACCAGTGTCACATTTCTTCCTTCAGGGCTCTCCTCTCTTGATGGACTTGTCTCCGACGTTCACCTCCACATCCTTGAGGTTGTCCTCCCTCGTGGCAGTAGCTATTCTTTCTTCTGGATGTTGTGAGTTGTAATTCCAGGATGTGGGAGGATTTTGCAGTTTCTGCAGTCTTCGGCTTCTGTCTTGTGGCGTTTCTTCTCTTAGGACATCTTCATCTCTTAGTCCTAAGCTTGGGTTGTTTACCGAAAACGTGATTGATTCTATCCAAAGGATGTTCCTTTGATGAAATTACGAGCATACTCCGGCATAACGGACTTGAACGCGTCCTTAAGTATGCCATCTTTAATCTGTCTCCTTATAGGATTAGCCTGAGCCAAGGCATTACCTAACCTTAATAATCTTGTGACAAACATGTTGAGTGTCTTACCTTTTTTCCTCCTGGCGGCATTTGGGCTTGTTCCTGGATTCTCTTGTGCCCGTTCGCCCATAAACGTCGGCGAACTTCTTTCCAATTTGTGTCCAAAAGTCGTTTGCTCAGGACCCCTTACTGCCTGTGGGAAATTCGGGATATAAGATGAAGAGTGTTGTTCTCCTGATGAACCTGGTCTCCACCCAACCCTTTCCTGCGTCGAAAGTTCTTCTGAATCGGGAAGAAATAGAGAGATTCTCCTGGGACGAACCCCCGACCTACAGTTGTCCCAATACTAAAGCCGCGGAGTAGTCGTCACAAGGTCTTCCAGTTTCGACCCTCTTCGGTTTGTTTCTTCCTCTATTTCCGTGCATTCCTTTAGTAACCGATTAATGTTGGAAAACTCTATCCTTCTTAAATTTTCCAAACTTTCTGTACTCATTTCCTTTAAGTTCGTTGGTTCGAAATCACTAATGTCACTTGCACTGTCTTCCCCGTTCCTTCTATCCACGCTCTTTACCGACATCGCGTAGCTTATTTGTTTATTTATTTATTTATTTTAAAAACGTCTACCACCGTTAGCGACACTTTTCACTTTTTTACTCTGTACCGAAGTTTATTGTAACGAATCACTGTTCCCAATATTTTCTACGTTAGTGCTTTTCTCTGTCACGCAAATTTATTTTAACAAAAAGTCACACTCTTGCTACTAATTCCATGCAATAGTATCTCCACTTCTTGAAACCATTTATGTGGTGCGCAACCCCTTCATTTATGTGGTGCACACCCTTTTCCAATTGCACTTATTTCGTACGCGCGTGTTCTTTTATTTCAGGATGACTCTGCCTACCTACTCGGATGGCCTTTCAATTTTATACGCGTAGTTTCCCTCGGCTTACTTGAAGCCCACTATGAATTTCAAACTTTCAATGTTAACTTACCCTCAGCTTACAAGAGAGGCGTATTGCAAGGTAGCACAGAAACAACACAATCCCTCTTATAAAGTTTATTTAATTTCACTCCAAATAGGACATACAGGGTGTCCCATAAGTCCGGCATCATAGGAGAAATTCATATTTTTCTCTTTCTACAGGCCATAATGTCTGTGAGCAAGGAAGAACGAATCCAGATAATTCTACTCATAGGAAATCAGAGTCAAAGACAGGCCGCTGCTGAATTTAACAGACTGCATCCAGACCGCGAGCCAATAACACAGAGTTGTGTTAGCAGACTCGTTGCAAAGTTTAAGGAAACAGGATCCAGAGAAGATAAACCACGCAGTGGACCTTCAAGGTGGTCCACTGACGATGATACAGCGACTGCTATCCTGGCTCATTTTAACAGAAGTCCCAATAAGTCTCTTCGGCGATTGTCCGCCGAGACAGGAGTGTCGAAAAGTAGCATCCATCGCATTCTTCAGGCTCACAAATGGCATCCATATAAACTTCAGATCCTACAGAAATTAAGCGAAGATGATCCCGACCGGCGGATGGAATTTTGTGAATGGGCTACGGAACAATATGCTTTGGATGCCAATTTCCCGTCCACCATTCTGTTCAGTGACGAGGCTGTTTTTTATGGAAATGGTGAGGTAAATCGACAGAACACCCGCTACTGGTCTCAAAACAACCCTCACTGGTATACCTCTTCAAAGGAACAAGGTGCATCTCACGCCACTAGATTTTTATCTCTGGGGCCACTTGAAAGCGCTGGTATACGCAGAGAAAATTAGGAGTGTTGAACATTTGCGGTAGCGCATTATTGGGGCATGTAACACCATTACTCCTGATATCATTCACCGTGTGCTTGCTGACTGGGTATCACGTCTGAATTTGTGTATTGAAAACAATGGTGGACATATTGAGCACGTTCTGTAAATAAAAGCTTTTGTTTTGCCTTTTTTTATTATTTTTCCTATGATGCCGGACTTATGGGACACCCTGTACATTGAAAAGAAATATACGGATGTGATGTGCGATTACAAATTTTGTTTAAAAAAATCAAATTCTTAATTTAAAGAAAATGTTTGCAAGTATTTAAGTCTCAGAAAGCAGTTATACAGAGGGGGGGGGGGGGGGATTTGTGTGTAACTCTAGAAATAGCACTAAATTCAAATTCCATAATCTAAGTTTACAGAAGTAGTTTACTTACAAAATTTAGGAAATTTACTCTCAACAGTTCTGCGCGAGTTCCGCAGATTTTTCCATGAGAAAAGTCCGTCAAATAAATTAGATTACTTCTCACAATAACTGAATGGTCATGCACTAACTTTCCGGGTTTCCACGGAAACAAGATCAACACAAGATATTTACTCTTCCTTGAGGAAACCTAATATGTCGCAAACTTACGAGTTTAACATTTAATGTGAACACAATTGAATTTAAAGAAATTTTACAAAGTTCTTTTTCGGTCGCTAACAATCAAGCTCTTACACATAAGTTCGCGTAAACAAAGGAAATTCAGATTTTAGAATAACGTGAGACAATTTAAAATCAACTTAGAAATTTTCTAACATGTCACAGAGTTTAAGGAGTTATTCTTACAAGCCACTTTTAACTTTCGAGGACGGATCTACAACTAACTTGGAAATCAAAGTTGCATCTTCAAATTTTGAGGACTCCGCCTAAAATATTTTCAATGACCTATCAAAAACATTTTCATTACATAAGGTCGTCCCTACGAACACGTCAACGCGAAGAAGAGGCGACGTCAAACCGAAACATCAACGCGCTAGTGGCCAAACTTTCTCAAAACTCCGTGCAGCGGGCTGTCTACGGACGGCCAGATTGGCAGTCGACGGCCTGTTGCGTGGCACGGTCAGAGTGCCGATCGGCTCTTGGGGCCGGACCTATATCAGCGTGCTATTTTTTCATTTACGGGGAGCAATTGCGTGCTCCCTGGACTACTCTTACTCTCTGGCGACATTAAGACTAATCCAGGCCCAACTACAACTTACACATGTCACCATACACAAAGACAGACACAATAGGACCATGAGACACATACAGAAGCATAATATTAACATCGTACAGTACAACGTAGATGGCCTCACAAACAAAATCATGCAGCTTAGGGAATTCGTACACAAACAAAACATTCACATAGCACTTATACAAGAAACAAATCTAAAACGCACACACAAAACACCCACCATCCCTGACTTCACGGCGATCCCTCAAGATCGTACTGGGGGTCACGGGGGTGGACTCATCACTTACATACGTAAAAGCATTAGCTATACTGATGCCACCCAAAACATTACAAACACAATCCAAGCAGATAACACGATAGAAATACAGGCAGTTAACATTAAAACACGCGCAAAACACAACACCACACTAATCAACATTTACATCCCACCAGACAGTTCACCTCAGGTGCCAGCCAATTACAATCCACAGTTACACAATCTGGCCTCTCTCACTAATGTAATCTTAGGAGGAGACTTCAACGCTGAAGACACTAGTTGGTGTACCTGCACAACCAAAGCAACACCAGAGGCGCCAACATAGCCACACAACTAAACAGCCTCTTCATTCTTAACAATACAGAAGAACATAAACACATACCACATCAAGCAGGATACTCAAACTCCTCCCCAGCCATAACGTTCTGTTCCCCCTCACTAGCAACACATACACGCTGGAGAACAGAAAAACAACTGTCATCAGACCACCTGTCCATCATCATTACAACACGTTCTACACTCTGCCTCAACAGCCTTAGGCACACTTACAGAAATTACAAGAAAGCTGATTGGGAACAGTTCAAAATACAGACGAGGAACAATTCACCACATTAAACAGCACACCCATCATAAACATCAATACAAGACATTTAATCAGATCATCAATAATGCAAACAAATACATACCCAAGGGCAATATAGGAAATACAACCCAAATTACACTAGAGAAATAGCCCACCTCATAAGGCAACGTAACAACCTCAAACATAACACACAAACACCACACACAGAATATAACAGCAGATACAACAGCTCAACACAGAAATAAACAACAAACTTAAACAAACAGAAACACTTAGGGAATTCATAACAACACTAAACCACTCCACAGATATATCCAGGCTATACAAGACTATAAACAGCATTACCCACTCTAACAGCGGCATTCACACCTCACACGCGCTATCTGTCGCAGCCAAAATAATATCTCAACATATACACAACAAGCTAACATTCTAGTTAATCACTACGCAAAGATAAGTCACTTAAACAGAGACAACAGCCAGAAACACGCAGACAGACAAACAACCGGACACAAGAAAACCTACAAACTCGACACGACCATTACACCCTTCAATACAGACCAGACCACCAAGATCATCAAAAAAATTAAGAATTCGAAGGCTACTGGACCAGACAACATATCTAACATACACCTTAAACACTTGGGCCCACAGGGAATACTAGCTCTCACAAACATCACCACATATTCATACCAACACTGTATTATTCCTGACATATGGAAACAAGGTAAAATTATTACACTACTCAAACCAAACAAAAATCCAACAGAACCAGCTTCCTATAGATCCATTACTTTACTATGCACACCTTCCAAAGTAACAGAAAAACTAATCTTACAAATCACCAACCCACACATACCACTATCGCCTACTCAACATGGATTCAGACCTCACCACTCAACTACGACATTACTCACTAACCTCACGCAGCACATCATGGATGGCATCAACTTCAGACGACCAGCTCAATGTACACTATTAGCAACAATAGACATTAGTAAAGCATTTGATACTATCCCACGCTTCCCTCTCATAAACAAAATACTCAACACAAACATGCACAATAACACCAAAAGGTGACTGAGCAACTATCTTTCAGGAAGATACTCACATGTCACATTTAATGGCAAGTCATCCAAAAACAAGCTTTTTCCGAACGGGGTCCCTCAAAGCTCTGTTCTCTCACCAACACTCTTCAATTTATACATGCATGACATTCTAACACCCATAGATAACAAGCTTACTTTACCATTATATGCAGATGACATCACTCTAACATCCACCCACAACAACATCGACACCGCTACAAATAACCTACAAACGTACATAAACAGTATACAAGACTGGCTCACACACAATAGACTCAAAGTAGCGCTCACAAAATCAACCATCACCTTGCTAACAAGCAACACAAAAGAACACCACATAACTCCACAGCTTACACTAAACAACACCAACATTCCACACACTCACAGGACCAAAATACTTGGGTTCACATACAACACATCATTATCTTTTGCAAACCACATTCAGGACATTAAAAACAAATGTACGTCAAGACTTAACACGCTTAGGGTACTAACAGGCACAAACTTTGGACACCAGCAGGAAACAACATCACTCATATACGAACAATATATTCGCTTAGTTATAGACTATGCTAGCCCTTGCTGGGCACCCATTATCGCAAACACACACATAAACACCTTACAGACAATACAAAACAACGCACTTCGTATCATTACAGGATGTACTCAAACAACACCAATAGAACACCTGCACACAGAAACAAAAATACTGAAAGTTAGGGAACATTTAGACATGAGGGGAACACAATTCATGGCAGCAGCGACAACTAACCCACAACACCCTTGCCACTACATGTACAATCATGCACCAACACCTCGCACCATTAAGGTAACACCAGAGAGACATTATAACCAAATACTCCATTCCATCCCACGCCCCACAGACATCACACAGTACAGAAAACACATACACACACCTAACCCACAAAGCACTGACACGACTCGGTCCGAATGTGGTCCTAGCCGCTACCCATTGACAGGTCAGAGACCAGCCTGAGCAGATCGGATCGAGTTAACTTAGCACGATTCCGATGTGGACATCACCCCAACTTACAGACATATAAACACAGACTAGACAACTCCACAGACGACACCTGCCACCTGTGCCAGGACACACCACAAACAATTGAACACATTATGACTGACATGACTAGTGCGCTGAACCTCTGGTCCACTCCGGAGAGGGCGATCGGTTACCTGCGTGCCGCAGGCTTGCTCGATCAGGGTAGGCTGATCGGCTAACCAACAACAACAACAACAACATCCATACATAAGGAAAGAGGGAGCTTCTCTTTTTCCTCACTGGATGTTACAAGAATCATTGTCCTTTGATTGGATATTGACATTCCCTTCAAAAAAGAAAGCTCCTCATTTTCCTTAAAAATCAACTTAAATAAATTCCTTTCTTCGAAGCCACCTGGTTTCTCAAATTTATGACCAAAGTCATGGTTCAATTTAACAAGTGGATTCGAAGTCTGGTTCCCAAAAGTTTAACCACGAAGCGAAGAGAAAACAAGCCATTTTACATCTGAACCCGGCCAGCTTGTTTTCCCTTCTCTTTGAAGCTAGGGCCGCTCCTCGACCCTCCCATAAATCTCTACCGCGAGGCTGTCCTGGGTTATACCATTAACCTGAGAATACAAAAATAAAAATCGAACGAAAGTTAAACAATCTGGAACATTTTTATTTTTAACCCTGTACCAAGAACCTATTGATATTCTTCAATAACAATAATCTAAACTACCTTGCTTTAGAGATTTAAACAACAAAATCTTAAAACTAAAATTTCTGCTCCTATTTTCGTGAGATTTCAGCACACAAATTTGCCGTTACAACAAGCGACATTAACACACGTCAAATAAATTAACGTTCCTATCTCAAATAACTCATTTGGCGGAACAGAAAATTCACATGACAATTCGTTGGCTGACGTTACATGACCCCCTCCACCCTCCCTCCCCTCCCGCCAAATGAGTCAGTCGTGACGTGGACGTCAATTTGATTGGATGTGTTTTCTGTTTTTACAATACAATTTAGAGACGTTAAACATTCTGGTTTTTATTATGTATTTTCTATTTTTATTATCAACTTTTTTATTAAAAGTTCATCACAAATTCAACAGAGAAGGGGGAGGGGACGTAGGAAGAGGGGAGGGGTGGGAGAGGAATTTTACAATTTATCAAGATATGAGTACCGGCACCTCTTTTTTTACAGAAAAGCACTGTGTATATATATATATATATACATATATATATATATATATATATGGTGTATGAGACCTGTATAATATTATAAACTTGTGAAGTTGTTGGTTTAACTTAAATTAAATTCGTTTTATTGAAAAATTACCTTGTTTATTCAGATACACGAGTGTTGTTCAAAAAGTAAGTTTACAAAGTGTTTTGAAGAAACTGTTTTATTACAAGGCAAGTAATTATTACAAGTATTTCAACAACTTATTGCTACTTTTCTACATAATCACCAAACAGATTCAAACATTTGTCATAGCGTGGGACAAGCTTTCCGATGCCGGTTGAATAAAATGTAGGGACCTTAGTTTTTAACCAGTTTCGTACAGCCGCTTCCGCATCAGGATCGTTTTGAAATTGTTTACCTCCGAGGTGTTCCTTTAGAGCTGGAAACAAATGGAAGTCGCTTGGTGCAAGGTCACGACTATAGGGGAGCGGGTGTTCACTTACAAAAAGTGGACATTCGCTTCATAATGTAATTAATTATTTTTATTTTTTATCATGTAGTATGATCGTGTTGTATTTTTGGTTCATAATATCCTTTTTTAGTTATAATAACAATGAAAAATTTTAATTACTTTATTTTGAAACGATGATTTACTGGAATTACTCTTATTTTCAAACCATGCTGGGTTTCGTGTTGAAGGGGAGAGGTGTCTCTCAGATGTAGTTTGTAAATTATGAATTTTCTTCCTGTGAAATTTAATGTTGCATGTTGGAATTAATGTAGTAAATTAATTTTCGGTATTAATATTTAACTTTTGTTATTTAATGATTATTTTTGGGTAATTGTGTTACTTTTTAAATTTTATTTGGATTTACTTGTACAGTTGGATCTCTAGATTGATTGCTGACCAGAAATGGAGCATTTTTAGACTACCAGTAACGTTTTTGTGGGATCTTGGAGACTCGTGTTGTCCACTCCCTAACTAAGTGTTAAGTTGGATCATTGGTGTCGTGAGTTGATGACGTGAAGTTTTTGGTCTTCATTATGGTCTTTTGTATTTAAGTGTATTGATGTTATTCCTGAAAAAGCCTGAACAATATTTTTTTAAATCATTATTATGGTTACTATGTATGAGTGCATTCATATTTATATACAATGCAGTATTGTTTGGTTGTGTTTGTTCGATGATATATGTTTTTATTCTCTTTTTCGATATAACTGCCATAAGTTATCTTATTAGTCGCTAGGGCGCGATCAAAGTGTTGCGAAATTCTTTAATTTTTGTAATTTTTTTCCCTTAAATTTGGCCAGAGCAAATTATGGTTACCGTTTTGAGTGAAGTGTCGAGAAAATTTTGTAAATTAAATGCGAAAAGTGATAATCAGTGGCAGTAAAAACTTTTAGATGTTTTTTTCAAAATTTCAAGAGGCTCGATTTGGAAGCAACTAAATTGAATCCGGATTCCACTGGTGGCGTTTTGTTGACCCGAATAAGGTGATTGATCACCGACGAGACGAGAGCAAGAGACAGAGACGGAACCGAATGCACAGCGAGTTTAGTGCAGGACAGTTTCGAGCAAATTTGGTCTACTGGTATTTTCGGGCAGTCTTGGTCCCGCTCTTTCGATGTTTGGCTGAATGTGCGTCTTACCACTCGGTAGGCAAACCACGAGAGTTTGAACGAGTGTTTAAGACTTCACTGTCCATACAGACACACAGTAGGTTCGTTGTGAAACCGCCTACGGCCAAGTCATTATTTGATCAGTGCCATATTGGGAGCCTTTCAGCTGGACGTAGCAGAGAAGCAGCGCTTACCGAATAAAGTTGAGATGAGAGTGGCGAGTTTCAGCTTCTAGAATAGCAAACGTCCAATTCCGGCACGTGGTTCCACTTTCAGTATATCTCCATCTCCCTGATCCTCTCTGAATTGGACATCTTTTTTCGCCATTTTTTGGAGAGAGAGTGGAATCTCAAACGTTTTCGAGAATTTGGGGCTCAATTCTTGACCATATTTGTATATAGATGATAAATTGAACAAATTTTTAAAACTACATCTACCCCAAAGGTGAGAGTATCGCAGCAGAAAATGTTTTAGCTAATGTAGGATGATGTAATTTGCTCCTGACACGTTCAAACCTGTCGTAACATGTCAATTTTCTTTCTGTCTTATCTGTCATAGATAACTTGCAGTTATGAGTCATTCAGTCTGCCAAAAGCTGCTTCATGGTGCAGGTCTGTTCATGTGCAGTGAAGTTTGATTTTAGTTTTTTTCCATTTACCTTATCATTTAATTGTGCATGTGTTACACAAAATAGCGCCTTGAAGGAAAAAAGGATAATTTGAAATGTCGCGTAAATGCGTGAACAATCCTAACAGTTTTTGTTATGTGTGTGGTGATTACGTGATACAAGATCACAAAAGAAACGTTACTCCCTTGATTCAAAAAGCTTATGGCTGCAAAATCGGAGAGCAAGATAAAGTTTGCGCTCCCCATATATGCTGCGCGCGTTGTGCTGTGACACTCAGCGGTTGGTTAAAAGGTACGAGTACCTCTATGCCATTTGCAGTCCCCATGATTTGGAGAGAGCAAAAAGATCACTTCAAAGATTATTATTTTTGTTTAACTAAATTTCTGTGTGACGCATGTACACAGACTGCAAACTCTTTTGCAGTATTTAAAGAAATGGAGAAAGCTCATACGAGTGTCACAGAAAAGGAGGGAATGTCCCAGTGTAGCAATGGGTGGATGAGAGACAAACAAATAAAAATATAACACGGAATAAAGACCTAAAAGAAAGAAAAGAGAGGAGTAAAATTTGCGATGTAGTAAAACTGCCCAACGAGGAAAATGATGAAAAGATAAAAACTAAAAACGTAGGATATAAACAACTGACAAATACTAAAAACATAAGAAATGACAAGGATAATAGTAAAAACAATGAAAAGAATAATGAAAATAATAAAAATAATGATAATACCAAAACTAAAAACAGAAAATAATCAGATGACAAGAAAGAGAAGTGTAGAAAATACCGTCTGTAAATACTACGCAAAAGGGTACTGCAGATATCGGGATGGGCACTGCATCTGTGCACATCCCACGTTATATAACTCACATTACACATGAGGATATCGCAAATTTGAAAAGAAGTGAAAGTTCCACCATCTTATTGTCTGCAACACCTGTGCAAGATATGGGAGGTGCAAATACGGACAAAAGTATCGTTATCACCACCCTCAAAGGAACGTAACAGGTGAACAGGAAAAACGAACATCAAAGAGGGCTACCAATTTTTTAGACGTAGCCAACACAATTCAGCTGCTAAATACCATCCAGCAAATACAAAGTCAGCTGACAAATATAGGAATCCGAGAGCCGGACAGAAGGCACGCACAAAAACACTTCATGCGTTATCGGGACAACAGGTACCGAAAATATAAAGAGAGGAAAATTCTCGGACGACCACAAGGCAACGAAACCGGCACCACCATTGAAAACGAATCGGAATCACATGAATGTGAAAACGAATCGGAACCACATGCATGTGAAAACGACAGAGAAAAAATAAAAATAATCCTAGCCAACATTCAGGGCCTTAATTCAAATCATTCCCCAGACAAGGTTTTATACCTGAAAGGACTCATGCAAGAAGCCGGAGCAGACTTTGCATTCCTCACGGAAACCCATCTGAAGGAGTGCCAGGCGAACTGTGAAAACTGAGTTCTTTGTTGATAAAAAAGGCATACAAATTCACAACTATAACATACCCTGAGCCGACAGAACAGCGAAACGTAAAGGAGGATGTGCTATTTACACACGCGAAAGGCATATGGCAGAAATGACTATTATAAGTACTTCAAACAACTACGTAGAATGTGTAGCAGCAAAAGTTGAATATATAATTAAATATGGTACTAATTGTAATGTACAGACCCCCGAACACGCCAACTTCAAAATTATCAGATTCCATTACAGAGGTCAGAAACTAGGTAAAAGATCTACATTCCCCAACCCCCAAATATTTTTCTCTGTGGTGATTTTAATTTTCCATTCATGGAATATAAAACGATAGGAAAAAATGTATGTATACACCAGGACAAGTGGGGCACACGGGAAGACCAGGAGCAGGTAAAAATGCTACTAGCTCTAGCTGATGAATTTATGTTAATACAAGAAATAACAGAAAACAAGAAAAAACAAATGCCTGGATTTGGTATTCACAAACAATAGCAACCTAAATGATAAATAAATAAATATCCCCAACTATAATATCGGATCACAACATTACTGAAATAACAACCAATATAAAAGCAACAGGAAAGGAAAGAACACGAACAATGGAAAGAAGCAAATTTGAATTTTTTTATTTTTACTCCAAAACTATAAACTGGGAAGTTGTTGCATCCAGCATGGAAGTAATAGATTGGAAAACCATCTTCAAGGCCAAGACAACGGAAGAGATGCTAATGACCTTAGAGGAGAAGACGCTGGAAATTGTGGAAAAACATGTCCCAAAAATTCAACAAAGAGGAAAGAGAAGCAGGTTTGAGAGACAAAAAAGGTCATTGTTCTGAAAGAGAAAAAGAATGACTGCAAAATTAAGTAACTGCAGAGTATAGATTGCGTCATACAGGACCTAACTGAGAAGCATACAGAAAAAGAAGACGACGACGTTATAGAAGCGATAAAGGTTAACTCGAAGTATGTCTATAATTTGGTAAAAAGGAAGTCGAAAAATCACACGACTATCGGACCTTTGAAAAATGAAAACAATGCTTTGTCTGATGACCTAAGAGAAGTATCCGAAATATTAAGAGCCCAGTACGAACCATCTTTCAGTACCCCCAAAACTGACAAACTGATATGCGATAGATATTACACAGATGATATTACACAAGCTATAGGAAAACTAAAAGCACACTCAGTGGCAGGACCGGACAAATGGAATGCCACGCTGATCAAAAATTGCAAGAATTCAATCGCTGAGCTCCTATATTCGATATGGAGACGATCACAAGACACAGGAGAAATACTGGGCATCCTGAAGAGAGCGAGTATAGTCCCAATATATAAAGGAGGAGATCGATCCGAGGCCAAAAACTATAGGCCAGTGTCGCTTACATCTCATCTCGCTAAAATATTTGAAAGAATAGTTAGAGAAAAAATCTATGACTCTTTGGAAACTCAGAAAAAATGAAATGATAATCAACATGAATTTCGGTCAGGCAAATCATGCCTATCACAACTAATGGAACACTACAACAACATTATTGATGCACTTGAAAGTAATGAAAACTATGATGTAATATACACAGACTTTGCCAAAGCGTTTGACAGGTGTGACCATGAAATTATAAATACATACACTGAAATATATGGGAATAACAGGAAAAGTAGGGAAACGGATATATAATTTCCTTAGTGAGCGACGGCAAGTCGTTACAGTACACGGAATATCTTCATCAGAATCAGAGGTCCGCAGCTTAGTACCACAAGGAACAGTATTAGCTCCACTACTCTTCATAATCATGCTAACTGACATAGATGAGGACGTTACCAGAGACAGCACAGTAACATCCTTTGCCGATGACACAAAGATTAGTAAAAAAATAAGAAACCCAGAGGATACATGATCTCTACAAACAGACATGAACAGAATCTACAAGTGGACGGAAGACAACAATATTAAGTTTAACATTGAGAAATTTCAACTGTTACGGTATGGAAAAAGGGAGCCCCTAAAATCCATGGAATACTATACCCCAAATGGACAGGAAATTCAGAGAAATTCTAAAGCAAAAGATTTAGGAGTTGTACTGGCTGATGATGCGAAATTTGAAACACAAAATAAGATAGCAGTAAACAGAGCAAAGGAAATAAGTGGGCAGGTACTGAGAACCTTCAAACGAAGGGATAGAAATATAATGATTCCTCTATTGAAAACACTGATCATACCCAAGTTGGAATACTGCTCTGTCCTAACATCCCTAAAAAAGAAGACATTGGACAGCTAGAAGGGATTCAGAGAAGCTTCACAGCTAAGATCAATGGGTGCAAAGAACTAAATTACTGGGAAAGGTTACTCGAATTAAACCTATATTGACTGGAGAGGAGAAGAGAGAGAGACACCATTATTTACACTTTGGAAAATAATGGAGAAACTAGCTCCAAATCCTACTCTGAACCGATAACCCCGCAAACAACAGTGGAAAGTAGAAAAGGAAGACTGTGTTGTATTCCCAAACTAAAGGCTAGACAGGGAATATCCTTAACCCTGAAAGAAAATAGTTTTGTTGTGAGAGGACCAAGACTGTTTAATCAGCTGCCCAAAGAACTAAGGAACACGAGTGGTGTTGCGGTGGACATCTTCAAAAGAAGATTAGACGCTAGGCTCAGAACAATCCCCGATGAGCCGGGCCTGGCTGTGTGAGGTGGAGAGTACGAGAAACCGACACTCTACTTCACCAGGCCAACTCGAGAGGAGGAGCGACAAGTTTGACCTCTGTGAAATGAGGAATCATCGCATTGAACATTTGAAAGGTTGAAAGGTTAAGGTCAGTTGTTTTTCCTCGAAAAATAAGAAGAAAATTGAATACCCGAGTCTGCCTTCCGCAATGCGCCCAGTATTACATTGTGAAATTCTATTAGTTCCTAAGCCCCCTGGATCGTTGAGCTTAGATGATGATGATGAACCTGCTGAAAATGATCCTATGGAATTGTCAGATAAGGATGAAGAGTATCGACAAACTCAAAAAAAGTGCCTCACTTGATAACTCAACCTCACTTAATGATCTGGTTCGAGATTTGAATTTATTGAAAAATCAAGTAGAACTTTTAGGGTCCAGATTACAAGGATGGAACTTGTTTGCAAACGATACCAGCATATCCGTTTTTCGCAAACGCCAAAAGAATATAGCAAAATTTTTTTCCATGACTGGTAATCTTTCTTTTTGTTTTGACACTGATAGTTTGTTGATGGCCCTAGGAGCATAAACCTTTAGAATGGTGACTTTTCATCGATTCGTCAAAACTTAGTTTGAAGGCTGTCCTCAGTGTCCTGTTGCATACTGGAAATATTTGTCCTTCAGTTCCTATTGGACATGCTGTCCATATGAAAGAGTTGTATGAAAATATGGAATTTCTCCTGAATAAAATAAATTACAAAAGATACAACTGGCATATCTATGGTGATCTCAAAGTCATTGAGCTGCTTCTTGGGTTACAGCTTGGATATACAAAATATTGCTGTTTTCTTTGTGAATGGGATAGCAGAGCAAAGAATTCTCATTATACTGTTAAGATCTGGCCACCTCGTCAATATTTCACTCCTGGACAAAAAAATGTTGCGTGCCATAAATTGGTGGATCCTGAAAAAGTTTACTTACCACCTTTACACATCAAACTAGGCTTGCTGAAAAATTTTGTTAAGGCAATGGACAGAGCAGGAGATGGATTCTAATACTTGAAACAAAAATTTCATCTGATTAGTGATGCCTAAATAAAAAAAGAGGGAATTTTCGTTGGTCCACAAATAAATGAGTTAATGAAAGATGGTGCCTTTGACGAAGTCCTGAATGAATTTGAAAAAAAAGGCTTAGAACGCTTTTAAAGCAGTGACCCAGAATTTCTTAAGCAACATAAAATCGCCTAACTATGCAGAATTGAACTTCTCCAAGCTTACAGATCATTGGGATGTAATATGAGTTTAAAAATTCATTTTTTTGCATTTGCACTTCGATTTTTTTCCGCCAAACCTGTGGGATGTCAGTAATGAACATGAGGAGCAGTTTCTTTATGATATTTCTGCAATGAAGAAACGATACCAGGGCAAGAGGAGTCCAAACATGCTGGCTGATTACTGCTGAATCTAGACACTAATAAGGGAAGCCTTAGATTTCAGATGTCACAAGCGAAAATCATCAAGAAAAACATTTTAAGTAAGTAAAAAAACATTTTAATATTGTCCTTTTGTATAGATTATTCTATTATTGTATATTCAAATATAAAAAAGTGATTTTCTCAAAAACGTGACATAATAGCAAAATTTCGTTGTCATTTTCGTAATCAGCGTGCAAAAATCTACAGGAATCACCAGATTTCATTTGAGAAAAAAAGGAAAAGTCAAATTTGTTGAACAGTGTTATCATTTGGTGAAGTTATAAGTGAAAGTATTCGATTATTGGCCAAAGTTTTTTAATATGTGCGCTCTGGTCAGTATGTTTTATAAACATTTTCTTCTTTCCATGGTTGCCTTGATTGTAACTATACGAATAATTTTCTCGAATGTAAAGCGATCCTTGATGAGAAATCGCTGGAATAGATTGTGAACTTGAAATTTGTTGTAACCAATTTTAAGACAATGATCCCACATTGTTCACGCAACCGTGTGAGATGTTATTTTATGCAAACGTTGTGTTCAATATAAAATTCCTTTTTTCGATTTTTATAAAGTGATACAAAATATCTAATGTGAAGGGTTCAACGTTGCTGTTTAACGTTTCGGTTCACCGTTATGTCGACGCTTCCTTTTTTCCTTTTCATAGGTTGGTGTGTGACGACACACCCACACTAAGGATGGTAACGTGATCATTGATTCTTTACTATTCGTTCAACTTTCCCATTAGACCACCACTAAGTAAACTAATATTGTTTATCGAACCGTTATATTAAATTCATAAATTTACTTTGACCAGTAATATAAATTGCTTTATTATGAAACACTAAAATTTTTTCTACTTTTAATCTTATGTTCACAAATTACTTAAACTTCACACTTACGTTATATTGTTCAATAAACAAGGTGACCGAGATCAAGTAGGCTTACAGAAACGTTATGGCCTCGCGCGACATAAGTAAAAGCCTAGGGCTCGGAATGAATTCACTTACGTCAGCACCCTAGAAGGGGGAGAGAACAAATAATGAATTTACTGTTATTAATTCATCTTGACTATAGACCCTACTTCCCACGGGCTCGAATAAAGAAATTGAAAAACATTAACAAGGGAGAGCAAAACAATCTTAAGATGGACAAACTGCTTCTGACGACTCAATTTCTACTACTGACTGACTCTTCTGGAATTAACTTTCTGTCTGACTATCTGGTGATGCGCTGCCTTTCCATCGAGCAAATTTCGCTTTTCCAGTCTCGCTTGGCATGTGATCTGTTCTTTAATTTTCTATGAACCTAAAACTAAGAAACAGTAATTAATACATGATTTCAATAGTTTTTATAATTTCCTACTTATTTTATAGTATTTAACTAACTTTATTGGCCTTTTTTATGATATTAAATCACTTACTTATGTAGATCTAGTATTATTTGAAAACTAATTTGTCTTTAATGACATGCTTGGACAAAACTGGAAGTAGATATTACGTGACGAACAAACCTAGGTCTGATTGGTCCATCTACATTACAGGTATGAACACATCTAAACCTGTTGTTCTGGCTTCGTGTTTCAGGTCACGTACATTTGTCCAAATTCAGGATAGGCCTATTTCATACCTTTTACAATCCATCTATTAAACCTAATTTACATTTATAATGGGTGATCCGGATAAATGGGACCCATAAAAAAAAGCCAAATATTCTTAATATTTAATTCCTTTCATAAAAACTATATATCATTCGAAAGAGTAGAGTTACAAGTTTATTATGAAATATTTATTTTTTAAAAATGACTCCTTTCAAATGTGCTCCATTAGTTGCCAAGCATTCCAGTGTTCTCGCTTGTAAGTTCTGCATCACTTTTGCAAGAGTGTGCGGTGGTATGGCCTGTATCTCATTTGTGATGGCGGCCTTCAATTCTTGCAAGGTCGTTGGGTTATTTCTGTAGACCCTACTCTTTAAATATCCCCAGAGATAATAATCTAAGGGAGAAAAATCCGGAGACCTTGCGGGCCATTCAACGTCTCCAAATCTTGAGATTAACTCGCCTGGAAACGTTTGACGCAAAACTGCCATGCAGTTCCTCGTGGTATGGCAGGTAGCTCCGTCTTGTTGGAACCAGTGGTTTTCTAGACAAAGATCTCTTAATTTAGGAATAAGGAAATCGGTCAACATTTTTTCGTAGCGATCACCATTTACAGTGACCGTGTTTCCGGTGGAATCCTCGAAAAAGTACGGCCCTATGATCTGAGATGCAGTAAGACCACACCAAACAGTTACACGCTGACTATGCAACGAGACTTCGGTAATATTCAATGGATTTTCTGTTGCCCAGAAACGACAATTTTGTTTGTTTACAGTTCCATTCAAGTGAAAATGGGCTTCGTCTGACATAATCAAATTTGCTAGAAAATTGGTGGTGTCATTTACCTTCTGTTGGATCCATTGACAGAATTGTCGTCTTCGTGCGAAATCTCCATCGTTTAGTTGTTGCACTGTTTGAATTTTATATGGAAAGAGCATTAAATTTTGCTTGAATATACGGTGTGTTGTTGTTCCATATCCAACTCCTAATAGCTGAGAAGCACGTCTGATGCTTATGTTAGGATTATCCTGTACAATTTCATGAGTTCTGTTAATGATCTCGTCTATCCTTGCTGTGCGCACTCTTCCAGTTGGTTTTCTTTTTCCAATGCTGCCAGTTAGGGAAAAATTTCTGACACACCGACGGATTACTTTCTTAGAAGGTGATTTTGACATCTGAAAATTTGTCTTGAAAGATCTTTGAGCTGAAACTACACTTCTCTCATGCTCATAATATTGCTCAGTTATGAAACGCAGCTGTTCCACAGTCCATGCAGTCATCTTGAAGGGTTAGTTTTAACTAACACTTTTATTTTGTTTTGTATCTTATCTTGTCTTGTATTGTCAAAACCTATACAATCCTGTACAAACTTGTAACTATCCTCTTTCGAATGATGCGTATGATTTTATAAAAGGACTTATACTTTAAGAGTACAGAGGTTTCTTTTGGGTCCCATTTCTCTGGATCACCCTTTACATTATGAATTGTTATTTTATATTCATTAATAAATCCAGATTTCACAATCCCAACGAATGTGTGGAATTTTTATTGAAATGATTTTTTGTCTGTTCTATTAACTTCTTTAAATTTGTTAAATTTGAAAATATAAAAAAAAAAAAATTTAAGAGTAAAGAAAATAAATAAGTTTTCCTATTGAAAAATTATTTTCAAGGGGGAGAGACGAGTGTCGTGTATTGTTTTTTAATAAGAAATTCAATAATGTTTTTATAGAGTATAATAAACTGATTAAAATTTTATAAAATTAGGATATGTGAAATGAAATTGTTTGAAATACAAAATACTAGTTGGCAACAACTGAAAGGCACTGAAAGCCGAAAGCATACCCAGACGCCAGTCCTTGGGGGTGGTGTGTTTAAATAAGGTTGGTTTGGTACAAAATGTGTAATTTTGTGATTTTAAAATTTACTTAAGTTCTCTAGTCTCTCCGCGATAAAAATAATAACTATAAATTCCCCACTCACTTCCCCGTCGTGTTCATTGTTTCAATTTAAATAAAAATCAGAAAATAGTGATAAATTGTCGTCAGTTTCCCACTCCCTCTTCGTTCTAAGTTTCAATGGCGGGCCACGCTACAAGCTACCCGAATATAAAATACAGAGAAATCCGTATAAAACAGTAGAAAGAGTAATGATAACGCAAGAGTAAAGAAAAGTAGATAAGAAAAAACACAGCTTCACTACAATGTGTATATGCATGTGTTAGTGTGCTGTCGAAGTTGTACGCTTTAGGTTAAGCTAGGTTAAGTTAGGTTAGGATTATTATTTTTGTTGAGGTTGCACTCTCTATGTTAAGTTAGGTACGTGCATATGTATGTGTCAGCGTGCTGCATCACATCAGATGGCCTCTAAACCTTATATCCTTTAAATTTCTTTTATTTTATCTTTTAAAATGGTGGCCGCTAAAGTTCATAGTGTGACGTCACACTATTTTTAGTTTTTTTTTATTCATTTATTTTTTATTTTTATAATTTTTTAATCAAAAGCCATTAACTGATTAAGATCTTATCAGGGATTGAGCGATCTTATCAAGGATTAAAATTTTTCTCTACTGGCACTTTCCTTTTGAAAATCTAAGTATCCTACGTCTACTGCCCTGGAACGATCGTAATTATAAAGCATGATGTGGAAGAACTCCAACATGTTCGTTAGGAAAGATCTTTCCTTACAGAAATTATGCTGGGAACCAATTAAGAAGTTATGTAGTTCCAAATTATCTACCATTCTTGCAGTAATTATTGACTCTAAAAGCTAACCTGCAACAGATGTTAAGTTGATGGACCTGTAGTTGCCAGGTAACTCCTTATTCCCCTTTTGAAGACAAAAGTCACGATGGTCAGCTCCCAATCCCTTGGGACTCTGCCTAGGGACAAAGACTTGTTAAATACAGTGTGTCCGTAAAGTCATGGTGGGATTTTAAATAGCTATATTATTGCAACGAAACATGATAATGAGATGAAAAAAAGGCAAATTGAAGAACAACTCTAAAAGAATAACTTTATTTAACGTAGTTCGATATGGGCTCCTCTGGTAGCCCTGCAGACATCTAGGCGGTGATTCAATTCCAGCCACACACGCCCAAGAACATCAGGAGTGACGGATGCGATAGCTTCCGTGATTCGCTCGTGCAAGTGATGAATATCCCTAATGGGTACACTGTACACGCTTTGCTTGACGTAACCCCACAAATAAAAGTCCAAAGGTGTCAGGTCCGGAGAGCGTGGAGGCCATGGCTTCCATCCTCCTCTTCCTATCCATCTCTGTGGAAATTTTTCATTAAGGAATTCTCGAACAACGTTGGCATAGTGCGGAGGAGCACCATCTTGCTGAAAGATGACATTATTGTCAATAAATTGGGGTACTGCAAAATGTTCCAACATAGCGAGGTAGTTGTGTGACGTCACAGTGGGTTCCGCGAAGAAAAATGGGCCAATCACTCGATCTCGTGCTAGAGCACACCACACATTAACTTTCGGGCTATTACGCTCATGTTCAACATAGGCATGTGGACAGCCTAGACTAACTACGAGATAAAGGTTAAGCTTAGCCTAGACTAACTACAAGATACAACTTTGAGAGTTGTTCTTAAATTTGGCATTGTTTCATCTCATTATCATGTTTCGTTGCAATAATATAGCTATTTAAAATCCCACCATGACTTTACGGACACACTGTATGTGGACAAGAACATCAGCTCTTTAAGAACTCGGAACGTGAAAGTGTCTGGACTATGGAACTTGAAGGTGTGTATCTTATTGATGGCTTTCATAATTTCATAATAAGAACAAACAATACTATCTAAATTCGTTCTGTCTCACTGAATGAAAATTTTAGCTGCAGGGATATTCGTGGTTAGCTCTTTAGTGAAAACAGATGCAAATAAATTATTTAACACGGTGGCTGTCAGCATGCATCGCTCTTTTCAATTTGCTTCCTGTTATTTGCATAACTAAAAAAACTTTAGGATTAGTTTTACAGACAAAAGCAATCCTAAATAAACTATTCTCTACGTTTCGCTTTTCTAATCTGTCTTAACACGCCGCCGGAGAATTATATAATTTTGTTTATGCCTACCATATGGGATCCTTTTCCTATGTTTGTATACTTTGTTTTTCATTTCTACAGCAGGGTTAATGTCGTTGTTGAACCACTTAGAATCAACAGAGGAGATAGTCGACCTGTTTTTGAAAGGTACAAATGTGTTTTGTCTATCCACGAATCCATCTTTGAATAAACGCCAAATTTCGTCTGTGTTATTGCTGTCGAGCAACATTAAATTGTTTAAGTCTTTGAGATCATCAAAATCAGTCCTGCAAAAGTCTAGCTGCCGTGTGATTTTAATGATTTAGTAACTGGGGTATTAACAATGAAATGTAGGAGAGACTGGTGCTAAAAGTAACAGGGGTAAGTTGTAACACTGGCCCCTACTTCTTTCCAAGAATTGTTAGAAAGAACTGGCAACCATGACTAGATAGCACATCTCTCTCCGCATTAGCTGCATTATTGTGAGCAGGAGGGGTTTCGTTGGATCTCGACATTGTG
The DNA here is from genome assembly GCA_023014485.1 of Bathynomus jamesi. Lineage (NCBI taxonomy): Eukaryota > Metazoa > Arthropoda > Malacostraca > Isopoda > Cirolanidae > Bathynomus > Bathynomus jamesi. Next base: position 88,544 of record JAJOZX010002830.1, on the reverse strand, counting down.
AGTAAATACAGTACAGTATTTTTTGTTTTCACAAACTTTGTATTTCTTCTTGTATCTGTTATTACTGGTTATTAGCTCTAACATGAGGAAAAGTAGGGAAGAGTGCTGCCCGCTTTTGTGCACTTAGTAGCTTAATTTATTGGAAAGGATAAGAGCGACAGGCGTCTGTAATATGCTGGGTAGCTGTGAGGCATGTTGTAATACGGGCACAGGGGCAAGATGTTACGTATTACAACTTACCCCTTAAGTTTCTATCATGTGTTTAGCATAAGATACAATTAAAACTTTGGTTGCAGGCCTTATCTAATTTTTCTTTATTATCTATGGCAGATGCGCACCTACAAAAGAAAAATTATGCGAAACAACACATCTAAATGAAACATTTCATTCATTATGTGAGGCCCATCAAGGAAAACCCCGAGTTACTACTTTTGGACAACCATAAATCACATTTGGATCTAGAGGTTATCAGCTTGGCCAAGGAAAAAGGAGTTATTTTATACTCCCCACAAACTTCAACCTCTTGATATATAGATTCATCTATCTATGGACCATTCGAGAAATATGTTCGGGTAGCATCTGATGTTTGGATGAATAGCCATGGTGGACAAACTATGTCAATTTATGACATACTTGGCATTGTACGAGAGACTTTGCCTTTAGCTGTCACTCCAAAGAACATCATTCAGGGGTTCAAAGCCACAGGTTCATATAAATCCTCTTGTATTCACTAGTGAGGAATTTTCACCCTCAAATGTCACAGATAGATTCATGCCAATTAATCCTGAACCTACAGCTGCCCCTGCTGCATCCTCAGATCCCTTGATAGTCACCCAGCCTGGTCCTTCTACATCTCAACCCAACCTATCTACCACCCAGCAGCCATTATTCTAGCCTGATTTTTTAATTTGCTTCAACCTCTTCGGCATCCCCAGGTCGCGCAACGTATAACCAACCTGACCCTTCTTTCACACCTTAACCTAGCCCATCTACCATTCCCAAAATATTTAGTCCTGAACTTATTCGACTTCACCCTAAAGCAGG
>JAJOZX010002830.1:45000-82500 GCA_023014485.1 Bathynomus jamesi | reverse complement strand
CACTTCCAATACCGTTGATTTTTTCCAATTCGGCATCGATGAATTCCGGACTGGCGATCCTAAGAGCGCGGAGAAACATTGAAGAAAATATGGCCTTCTTAATGGGGGTGTGATGTCCAGAGTAAAAGTGTACGTAGGACAAATTGTTTGTTTTTTTCCGATAGATACTTAGCTTAAAACCCGGGCTTTCCCTATGTCCACGCACATCCAAAAACGGGATTGAGTCGTCTTGTTCCACTTTTAAAGTAAACTTAATGGAGGGGACTTGATTATTTAATTGAAGGAGGAAGTCATCCAGGTCACGATTCATAGGCCAGATACACAAAATATCGTCGACGTACCGCAACCATGGGATGCCAACCCCCAAGATTCTCGGAATGTATGTAATTTCGAAAAACTCCATATAAATATTGGAGAGGAGGGGTGACAAGGGGTTGCCCATGGCCATCCCAAAAACCTGTTGATAATACTCGCTATTGAAAGTGAATTTACAGTCTTTGATGCAAAGCTTAATAAGTTCCAAAACGATGTGTGCAGGTAGTGGCAGGTCGTACTTATGTAATTCTCGGGAGAGTTGCGGTACGTCGACGATATTTTGTGTATCTGGCCTATGAATCGTGACCTGGATGACCTCCTCCTTCAGTCAAATGATCAAGTCCCCTCCATTAAGTTTACTTTAAAAGTGGAACAAGACAACTCAATCCCGTTTTTGGATGTGCGTGGACATAGGGAAAGCCCGGGTTTTAAGTTTAGTATCTATCGGAAAAAAACAAACAATTTGTCCTACGTACACTTTTACTCTGGACATCACACCCCCATTAAGAAGGCCATATTTTCTTCAATGTTTCTCCGCGCTCTTAGGATCGCCAGTCCGGAATTCATCGATGCCGAATTGGAAAAAGTCAACGGTATTGGAAGTGATTTGTGCTACCCACCTGCGTTTATGGAATCTTGTCTTAACAAGTCAAAGCGAACCTTCTATCGTGTGAATAATAAAACTCGCACTTTGTCAAAGAATATTTTAGTACTTCCATTTTTCCCAGGCTTTTTAGGCATTGCTAATGTACTTAAACTTTTCGATATTAATGTAGTATTTTCATAAACAGTATTGTGAAAAATATCATAGTAAAAAATAGCCCTACCAATAATTCAGGCATTATCTATAAAATTGGTTGTTAACAATGTGATTCCTTTTACATTGGTCAGACGGGAAAGGATTTGCACACGCGTGTAAAACAGCATCAATATTCCGTTAGAACAGGACAGTCGTCCAGTGCCCTTTTTGTCCATTTGTCAGAGTTATCCCATTGTAATGATTGGAATAATGCTTCAGTTTTGTTTCACTCTAGCAACATTGTTAATAAAAATATTCTTGAGTCTGCTATTATTCAACTTACAAATAACTTTAACATGAGCAAAGGTCTTTTTCAACTCGATCCCGTTGTTTTGAATTCGTTCAGAACAGATTTAGACAAGAAGGGCAGAGTGCTAAAACTTTGATAATTTTCCCTTATAAATTTGTATGCTCCTCTTACAATTTTTAGTTTTCAATTTATTTTTATTTTTTATTTTTTTGTGACCTATATATCATTCAGGCATTATCTATAAAATTGGTTGTAAACAATCCATTTGATCTTGTGTTGAATTCGGGCAAAGTGCTAAAATTGGTAGTTTCCTTACAAATTTGTATGCTCCTCCCACAATTTTTATTTCTATATTTATTATACAGTATATATATATTTTTTTTTTTTCTGTAACCTATATATAGTCTTGAACTCTATTTACTTCAGTGTTCCTGAGGATGTCATTAGACGAAAGCGTTTGAGCACCACTCTGTGTTTCCTTTCCTTCGTGGTTTTATTCATCATATATTATATATATATATATATATATATATATAATGCAAACCCACAAGGAAAAAGAAAAAAGATTCCAAGTCCTTTCGTGCGATCAGGAGTACACCTGTCACGGTGACGAGATGTATCATACTTCTGAACACACGAAAGGCCTTGGAATCTTTTTTCTTTTTCCTTGTGGGTTTGCACCATTCATTCATTTCACGTGTTTAATTGTAAAATTCATCCCATATATCAGGTTGTAACATAAATTCTGCTCGATTAGAAAACGGACGATAGATAATAGAATAACCTCAAGATAATGTGAAATAGTTTTATAAATGTTGCAAAATACACGTGGCGACAGGTTCGCACATGTTTTATCACGATACAGAATGATACAGAATGACTTAGGCTAGTGTAGGCTTAGGCTAGTGTAGGCTTAGGCTAGTGTAGGATTAAGCTAATGAATATTTTCGCTGGTTTTTTTCATACAGTTACAACGCCACCCCTACGATATTACAATAAATGAAAAAACATGGAGCCCACGAAAGAGCATATTCGACATGTGATGCTATTTGAGTTCCATAAAGGATCTTACGCTAGTGAATCCGCAAGAAACGTTCAGAGTTTATGGAAATGATGATGTAAGCGAATGGATGTGTAGGAGATGGTTTGAGAAGTTCAGAAATTGAGACTTCAGTCTGAAAGATTATAATCAACGAACAGGACGACCAAATGAGTTAGATGAAGAGATGCTGAAAGCAACAGTGGAGGAAAACCAACGCTAACTGTAAAAGAACTTGGCCTGCAACTCGGCGTTAGCCATATGATCATTCATCGTCATTTGAAGCTGTTAGGAAAAGTAGTGAAGGTTGGAAAATGGGTTCCGCATGATTTGTCACAAGCGAATCTTCAACATCGAATCGATATTTACACATCACTGCATTCTCGGCAACTGCAGGCACCGTTTTTGAATCAGATCGTCACTGGGGATGAAAAATGGATCCTCTGTAACAATATTAAGCGTCGACATCAGTCGCTTAGCCGTGAAACAAAGCCTGAACCTCAGCAAAGGAATGAACCCCATCCAAAGAAAATTTTGCTATGTGTTTGGTGGGATATGCAAGGAATTCATTTTGAGCTTCTGCCAGATAACCAAACAATCACAGCTGAAGTCTACTGCCAACAACTCCAACGATTGAAGATGGCATTACAAGAAAAACGTCCTGCATTAATTAATCGCAGAGGTGTTCTATTTCACCAGGATAAAGCGCGCCCTCACACTGCTCGAATCACCACTGCCCAATTAGGCATTTGGTTGGAAAAAAATACCTCATCCATCTTATTCTCCGGACATCGCACCTTCAGACTACCATTTATTCAGAAGTCTGCAACACCACCTAGATGGACAAAAGTTGCAATCCAGGGAAGCTATCGAAAACGAAGTGATCGCTTTTTTTAACTCGAAACCAAGGGATTTCTTCAAACGTGACATAAAAAAACTTTTCTACAGGTGGGAGGAGGTTATAGAAAAAGAAGGGAATTATGTTCATGATTAATTTGTCATTATAAGTCATTTAATTTTTGTTCTTAATGAACTAAAAAATCGAGCAGAATATATGTTACAACCTTATATATATATATATATATATATATATCGTAAAGAACGACGCTTGTATAGGAGATATTCCGCGCAAGACGAGAAGAGAAAACAACAAATGAAAAAATGAAGTACCACCTGGGAATCGAACCCGGGATCTTCCGATTGCCGGTCAGACGCGATAACCACTACACCATGGACTCCACTCTTCCAAATGCCGTAATTCCTCTACATACTCGCAGAAACCAATGCCCCAAGGGGGCACCTCCCGCTTGCCGTAACATTATATACATTCAACTGCAAAGAACACGCAGTATAAATAACGTAAAGAACGACGCTTGTATAGGAGATATTCCGCGCAAGACGAGAAAGAGAAAACAACAAATGAAAAATGAAGTACCACCTGGGAATCGAACCCGGGATCTTCCGATTGCCGGTCAGACGCGATAACCACTACACCATGGACTCCACTCTTCCAAATGCCGTAATTCCTCTACATACTCGCAGAAACCAATGCCCCAAGGGGGCACCTCCCGCTTGCCGTAACATTATATACATTCAACTGCAAAGAACACGCAGTATAAATAACGTAAAGAACGACGCTTGTATAGGAGATATTCCGCGCAAGACGAGAAAGAGAAAACAACAAATGAAAAAATGAAGTACCACCTGGGAATCGAACCGGGATCTTCCGATTGCCGGTCAGACGCGATAACCACTACACCATGGACTCCACTCTTCCAAATGCCGTAATTCCTCTACATACTCGCAGAAACCAATGCCCCAAGGGGGCACCTCCCGCTTGCCGTAACATTATATACATTCAACTGCAAAGAACACGCAGTATAAATAACGTAAAGAACGACGCTTGTATAGGAGATATTCCGCGCAAGACGAGAAAGAGAAAACAACAAATGAAAAAATGAAGTACCACCTGGGAATCGAACCCGGGATCTTCCGATTGCCGGTCAGACGCGATAACCACTACACCATGGACTTCACTCTTCCAAATGCCGTAATTCCTCTACATACTCGCAGAAACCAATGCCCCAAGGGGGCACCTCCCGCTTGCCGTAACATTATATACATTCAACTGCAAAGAACACGCAGTATAAATAACGTAAAGAACGACGCTTGTATAGGAGATATTCCGCGCAAGACGAGAAAGAGAAAACAACAAATGAAAAAATGAAGTACCACCTGGGAATCGAACCCGGGATCTTCCGATTGCCGGTCAGACGCGATAACCACTACACCATTTTGGAAGAGTGGAGTCCATGGTGTAGTGGTTATCGCGTCTGACCGGCAATCGGAAGATCCCGGGTTCGATTCCCAGGTGGTACTTCATTTTTTCATTTGTTGTTTTCTCTTTCTCGTCTTGCGCGGAATATCTCCTATACAAGCGTCGTTCTTTACGTTATTTATACTGCGTGTTCTTTGCAGTTGAATGTATATAATGTTACGGCAAGCGGGAGGTGCCCCCTTGGGGCATTGGTTTCTGCGAGTATGTAGAGGAATTACGGCATTTGGAAGAGTGGAGTCCATGGTGTAGTGGTTATCGCGTCTGACCGGCAATCGGAAGATCCCGGGTTCGATTCCCAGGTGGTACTTCATTTTTTCATTTGTTGTTTTCTCTTTCTCGTCTTGCGCGGAATATCTCCTATACAAGCGTCGTTCTTTACGTTATTTATACTGCGTGTTCTTTGCAGTTGAATGTATATATATATATATATTAGTGGTGGACAGGATATCCGCATCCGCGGATATCTGCATCATTTTTAACATCCGCATCCGCACTTCTGACTGCGGATGTTACGCGGATATTACCTCTAATAAATTATGCAATTTACAATTAAATTAGCTTATAAAGTAGCTTATAAGGCCCAGCCATGCACATTTCGTGTAAAGTATTAATTAATTATTAATGAACAAACAAATATATAAACTTCAAAATATATATAGCTGGTAACAGAAAATTGAATGAAACTTGTTTCATTGAATTTTCTGTGGCTGAAACTCTTGAGAAAGTTATTATTTTTATCATAATGAAAACATTAATATTAATTTTAATTCTTATGCATTGCCTGCCATAATAGTAATATCACGAAATTTGAAAAATTATGTCATATATTCATAATTCTATATTATATTGATAGATTAACTAATATCCGCATCCGCGGATATTGAAACTAAAGATCCGCATCCGCATCCGCAGATGTTGAAAAACTGATATTCGGTCCACCACTAATATTAATATATATATATATATATAATATATATATTATAATATATATATATCTATATATATTATATATATACAGTATAGTAAGGAATAAGAGGACGAGAAGGCGGTACATGTTTATTAGTCAGACGTTTCGGAAATTCAATTTCCAGCATCAGTGCTAAAAAAGTAAAAGTAAAAAAGTGAACCTACTCACCCCTCTTTACTCTCAAATTAACCTTCAATCTGTATTCACCAATAATAACAGCATTAAATCGTATCTCATCCATAAAGAAAAAAAAACCAGCCCCCCTTGTTTCGTCCACTATCTACCGTTTCAACTGTACTCACTGCAAAACGAGATATATTGGCAGCACCATTCGCCAATATCAAACAAGAGTGGACGAACATCTTGGCATCTCTACCAGAACATTACAACCTTTAAACAAACCATCAAAATCAGCAATAAGAGATCATTGCCACCTCCACAATCACCCACTGCTCCCCACCAATTTCAAAATTATCAATTCAGCATACCAACCAACCGACCTCCGCATCCTCGAATCCTTATACATCCTTAGTACGAAACCAACACTCAACTACTATAATTCTGCCTTCAACTTAAACATAGCTAAATAATTTCTTCTGAATCATCTCTGAAAAGAAATCCACTACCGCTCTCCGGCTTCTAACATGGATGCTTCAACATTCAACCATTCCCAACCTTAATACAATTAGATTACTCCCCCCTCGTATAATAACCCGGTAAGATGTTCTCAATTTTTGTATATTTTAGCCAGTATCTTGCCCCTCAACATTTCATGTAACATTTTTTTTAAATTATTATCATAGGACTGCATAAGTATATTGTATAAAATCTTGTATTCACTATATTTGTTCGCTTTTTTACTTTTCATATTTAGCACTGATGATGGAAATTGAATTTCAGAAATGTCTGACTAATAAGCATGTACCACCTTCTCGTCCTCTTATTCCTTACTAAATTGCGGTTCCCCAAGAACAAACCCTTCAATCAAGTTTTACATATATTTATATATATATACATATATATATATATATATAAAATTTAGGGTGGTCCAAAATTTGAGCTAAAATTTCCAAATAGTTGGAAATGCTCTCCCGATGGCTGCTCTTATTCCTTTAGATGTGAAGTGATTTTTGTGCAAAATATCTGTCGATTCAGTACATAATAAGAGGTCGCTATGATTTTCACATTTTCAATTAATTAATTAGCTAATCATTTTCTACCGCTTCATTTTTAGAGGACGCGGCAGTCACGCCACATTGATTCCGCCCACCTTTCAGAGGATGCTGCAGTTGTTCTATTTCTTGTATAATGCTCTTTGTGAATCAGACAAATCATTTACTCATGCATCATTTCAAGTTTAAACTTGTTGGAGGACGGTTTTAAGTTCGTTCAAACTTCAAGAGCTTAGGATAGTTGTTGTTGTTGTTGTTTAGCCGATCAGCCCACCCTGATCGAGCAAGCCGGCGGCACGCAGGTAACCGATCGCCCTCTCCGGAGTGGCCCAGAGGTTCAGCGCACTCGTGATGTTGTGTTGTGTTCGTTGTTGTGCTAGAGCGGTACAGTCCGTCATAATGTGTTCAATTGTTTGTGGTGTGTCTTGGCACAGGTGGCAGGTGTCGTCTATGGAGTTGTCTAGTCTGTGTTTATATGTCCATAAGTTGGGGTGATGTCCACATCGGAATCGTGCTAAGTTAACTCGATCCGATCTGCTCAGGCTGATCTCTGACCTGTTAATGGGCGGCGGCTTCGCACCTAGGACCGCATTCGGACCGAGTCGTGTCAGTGCTTTGTGGGTTAGGTGTGTGTGTATGTGTTTTCTGTACTGTGTGATGTCTGTGGGGCGTGGTATGGAATGGAGTATTTGGTTATAATGTCTCTCTGGTGTTACCTTAATGGTGCGAGGTGTTGGTGCATGATTGTACATGTAGTGGCAAGGGTGTTGTGGTTAGTTGTCGCTGCTGCCATGAATTGTGTTCCCCTCATGTCTAAATGTTCCCTAACTTTTAGTATTTTTGTTTCTGTGTGCAGGTGTTCTATTGGTGTTGTTTGAATGCATCCTGTAATGATACGAAGTGCGTTGTTTTGTATTGTTTGTAAGGTGTTTATGTGTGTGTTTGAGATAATGGGTGCCCAGCATGGGCTAGCATAGTCCATAACTGAGCGAATATATTGTTTGTAGATGAGTGATGTTGTTTCCTGCTGGTGTCCAAAGTTTGTGCCTGTTAGTACCCTAAGCGTGTTAAGTCTTCACGTACATTTGTTTTTAATGTCCTGAATGTGGTTTGCAAAAGATAATGATGTGTTGTATGTGACACCTAGTATTTTGGTTCTGTGAGTGTGTGGAATGTTGATGTTGTTTAGTGTAAGTTGTGGAATTACCTGGTGTTCTTTTGTGTTGCTTGTAAGCAAGGTGATGGTTGATTTTGTGGGCGCTACTTTGAGTCTATTGTGTGTGAGCCAGTCTTGTATACTGTTTATGTATGTTTGTAGGTTATTTGTAGCGGTGTCGATGTTGTTGTGGGTGGATGTTAGAGTGATATCATCTGCATATGATGATAAGGTAAGCTTGTTATCTATGGGTGTTGGAATGTCATGCATGTATAAGTTGAAGAGTGTTGGTGAGAGAACAGAGCCTTGAGGGACCCCGTTCGGAAAAAGCTTGTTTTTGGATGACTTGCCATTAAATGTGACATGTGAGTATCTTCCTGAGAGATAGTTGCTCAGCCACCTTTTGGTGTTATTGTGCATGTTTGTGTTGAGTATTTTGTTTATGAGATGGAAGCGTGGGATAGCATCAAATGCTTTACTAATGTCTATTGTTGCTAATAGTGTACGTTGAGCTGGTCTTCTAGAGTTGATGCCATCCATGATGTGCTGCGTCAGGTTAGTGAGTAATGTCGTGGTTGAGTGGTGAGGTCTGAATCCATGTTGAGTAGGCGATAGTGGTATGTGTGGGTTGGTGATTTGTAAGATTAGTCTTTCTGTTACTTTGGAAGGTGTGCATAGTAAAGTAATGGGTCTATAGGAGCTGGTTCTGTTGGATTTTTGTTTGGTTTGAGTAGTGTAATAATTTTACCTTGTTTCCATATGTCAGGAATAATACAGTGTTGGTATGAATATGTGCTGATATTGTGAGAGCTAGTATTCCTTGTGGGCCCAAGTGTTTAAGGTGTATGTTAGATATGTTGTCTGGTCCAGTAGCCTTCGAATTTTTAATGTTTTTGATCTTGGTGGTCTGGTCTGTATTGAAGGGTGTAATGGTCGTGTCGAGTCTGTAGGTTTCTTGTGTCTGGCTGTTTGTTTGTCTGCGTGTTTCTGGTTGTTGTCTCTGTTTAAGTGACTTATCTTTGCGTAGTGATTAACTAGAATGTTAGCTTGTTGTGTGTATGTTGGGATATTATTTTGGCTGCGACAGATAGCCGCGTGTGAGGTGTGAATGCCGCTGTTAGAGTGGGTAATGCTGTTTATAGTCTTGTATAGCCTGTATGTATCTGTGGAGTGGTTTAGTGTTGTTATGAATTCCTGAATGTTTCTGTTTGTTTTTCTTTGAGTTTGTTGTTTATTTCTGTGTTGAGCTGTTGTATCTGCTGCTTTATGGCTTCTGTGTGTGGTGTTTGTGTGTTATGTTTGAGGTTGTTACGTTGCCTTATGAGGTGGGCTATTTCTCTAGTGTAATTTGGGTTGTATTTCCTAATGTGCGCTTGGGTATGTATTTGTTTGCATTATTGATAATCTGATTAAATGTCTTGAGTGTTGTATCGATGTTTATGATGGGTGTGCTGTTTAATGTGGTGAATTGTTCCTCAGTCTGTATTTTGAACTGTTCCCAATCAGCTTTCTTGTAATTTCTGTAAGTGTGCCTAAGGCTGTTGGGGCAGAGTGTAGAATGTGTTGTAATGATGATGGGCAGGTGGTCTGATGACAGTTGTTTTTCTGTTCTCCATTGTGTATGTGTTGCTAGTGAGGGGGAACAGAACGTTATGTCTGGGGAGGAGTTTGAGTATCCTGCTTGATGTGGTATGTGTGTATGTTCTTCTGTATTGTTAAGATGAAGAGGCTGTTTAGTTGTGTGGCTATGTTGGCGCCTCTGGTGTTGTTTTGGTTGTGCAGGTACCAACTAGTGTCTTTGGCGTTGAAGTCTCCTCCTAAGATGACATTAGTGAGAGAGGCAAGATTGTGTAACTGTGGATTGTAATTGGCTGGCACCTGAGGTGAACTATCTGGTGGGATGTAAATGTTGATTAGTGTGGTGTTGTGTTTTGCGCGTGTTTTAATGTTAACTGCCTGTATTTCTATCGTGTTATCTGCTTGGATTGTGTTTGTAATGTTTTGGGTAGCATCAGTGTAGCTAATGCTTTTACGTATGTAAGTGATGAGTCCACCCCCGTTACCCCAGTACGATCTTGACGGATCGCCGTGAAGTCAGGGATGGTGGGTGTTTTGTGTGTGCGTTTTAGTTTGTTTCTTGTATAAGTGCTATGTGAATGTTTTGTTTGTGTACGAATTCCCTAAGCTGCATGATTTTGTTTGTGAGGCCATCTACGTTGTACTGTAATATGTTAATATTATACTTCTGTATGTGTCTCATGGTGCTATTGTGTCTATGTCTTTGTGTATGGTGACATGTGTAAGTTGTAGTGGGGCCTGGATTAGTCTTAATGTCGCCAGAGAGTAAGAGTAGTTCGGGGAGCACGCAATTGTTCCCTGTAATTGAAAAAATAGCACGCTGAGAATAGGTCCGGCCCCGGGAGCCGATCGGCACTCTGACCGTGCCACGCAACAGGCCGTCGACTGCCAGTCTGGCCAACCGTAGACAGCCCGCTGCACGGAGATTTGAGGAAGTTTGGCCACCAGCGCGTTGATGTTTTGGTTTGACGTCGCCTCTTAGGATAGTATCTCCTGTAAGTATTAATTCATTATATTAATTATTAATTCCTATATATATAATTATTAATTCATATATATTAAGTATTACTTCATATGTATTATATTTATTCAGTATAAATATATATATATATATATATAATTATGTTCTTTATATGCAAATTTATAACCGGTAAGGATGTTGCTATTAAATTAAATTATTAAAATTGTAAGGTATATAATCTTATGTCTGTTGAAGTTTATTATTTACTTATTCTTAAATATATTTTTAAAAATTTGGCTTTCTTCCTACCCATCAACCACTAACCACCGTAACTAATTTTTTTACTTTATTTATTTTGACTTTGCAATTTTTTACTTTGACACTTATATAATTGTGCTTTGGTGCTAAACGGTTAATGCATTATTTTCTCTCATTTTTCAGGTTATGGTTAGAAGTACTCGCTCATCTGCAGAAACGTGGGTTCTAGGAAAGCCCAGCAACGAGTTATCAACTGCAAGGCTACCCACATGTGATGTTTTACCACCATGAACAGTCCAAGACCTTGAAAAAGCTACAACTTGGCCTGCAAAGAGGCCCTGCAAGTATAGCAGAGAGCAAGGATTCCTACATAGCGAGTCGATTCCTGCGTTAGGAAGCTGTCAAAGCTGTACGAAGAGTTCCTTGCGATGAAGAAAAAACCGCAAGACGCAGCTACAAAGCTGGAGAGTGAAAGAGAGCATGTTCCAAGAGACTCTCTCAGAGCTTTTCGACGTTGCCTCGAAGAACGCCTTGAAGGTGACAGACAATGAAGAAGACCGCCAATTCCTGATGATGCAACGAGAAGACGTCTTTTCCTGCAGTATGGCAGGCCCTGACAAGATTAATTTTTCCAAGGAATAACGCAAGAGATGTCGACAGGAGAAAGATGCTGACAAAGCTCCAAGGTACAAAGAAAGAGAGGCTGCATTCGAGGCTGGAGCTGCTCTTTCCGTCGTTCAAGAAAGCAAGCAAGGCAGGCAGCAGCCAAAGAGGATCAAGCTTCGTTTTCTGTCGAAGGACCCCTTCTTCTTCACTTGGATGGGAAACTACTTCCCTTTCCGACATCGGCGGCTCAAAGGAAACAGCCGAACGAACCGCGGTAATCGTTACGGGAAATGGGCTGGAAAAGCTCCCAGCCGTGCCAAAAATACAACGAGCTACAGGAGAAGAACAGGCCAAGGTTTGCATTTCGACGATTGATGACTGGAATCTTCGTGGTGAGATCCAAGGTCTCGTATTTGACACAACTGTGTCTAATACTGGCCTTCACAGGGGAGCCTGTACCATTAATGAAAAAGCAGTAGGGAGGGAACTTGTCTAAATCGCTTGTCGACATCATATCCTTGAAGTCGTCTTGTCAAACACCTGCAACGCACTTCTTGGACCCACATGTGGCCCGGAAATGACTCTCTTTAAACGTTTTCAGAAAAAATGGCCATCACTTCAGAAGGATTCTTTCATGAAGGCTTCAAACAACCTATTCAGAGATCCAAAGCTGTTCCAGCTTCGAGGGGAAATGAGCCAGTACTTCACAAAGGCACTGGAGTCTAAACAATCGCGTGATGACTACGAGGAATTGCTACGACTCTGCCTCACCTTCCTCAGATGCCGTGATGAGAAAGAAGTCAAGGTCCGCGCTCCAGGACCAACTCACCATAGCCTATTGGGAATGAAAATAATTGCCATACATACATAGAACCCAATATGGAGGGATTGGGCCCACCCAACCATAAGAAAAATGTATTATTTCGTGTTCAAAATTTTCCACTGCTGACTCGTGAAAATTACTTCGAGAGAAGAGTCAACGAACTTTGCAAATTCAGCAAATAATAAAATACGAAGATTTATATGAGCGGCACTCGGAGCTGCTTATGTTACAGCGATGCTTTAAGCAAGGAAGATGTTCTTTATCTTCCTATAAGTTCTGAGTGAAATCCTCATAATATAAAACCTAATAACAATAAAAAGGATAGGCCTATTCCTTAAGGTATTTAAGTGTAGTGACTGCCTATATTAATTACATCAAAGCAACTCGTTGTGTAACTCCATCGTACCGCGGTCCTACATCGAAAAACATCGTCGCGCCCTACATCGAAACAAAAGCTAGGCCCAACGAAATAATGAGGTAAGGCAATTCCTTTCTTTACCATTAGGCAGCGCAAATACCGAAGGCAAATAAACATAAAGAGGTCCTTTAAAGGCCCTACACATACATAACTCTCTAACGAAAAAACGTAGGGCTTTTGTCGTTAACTCTCCACTGTAATCTGCTGCAAATTTCCAACGGATGAGGGTATCAGGCAATCAACCCATAGCCCTATATAGTTTTTTCACAATTGCTTTCAAGAGTTTCGACGCGTAGCGATCAACCTAAAAGTTGTCAATGATTCGGCGGAGACGGGTATCGCCCGTATCAAGGCATATAATACATCTTTGACGAAGGATGAAGAACAAAAACAATTCATCCTCCAATTAGTAGCAAAACATCGCCAAGACTACTCATCGTCTTCGAAGGAGTCAGTGATGAAGCGTTAATCTAAGTAATGATGTATATTATAAACGAATGATAAATTTAATTTTCTATCAAACATATCAGTTTTTGTTCTTTAAAAATTTATGTTTTCTTTAAGAGTTATTCTGTTTTCTAAAAAAATAAGCTGTTTTCTTTGAGCTTTAATCTGTTTTGAAACAAATAAACTAGTATTTGCCCTTGTTTTTTTATTTTAACCCAGAAGATCAATCTACTAGAAAATGAATAGTAAAATGAAATTCATAGCGACCAGTAAATATCATTCAATTAGGCTGAAATTTGGCATGAAGATGTTTGATAGATATAAAAACAGGAGCAGCCATGTAGAGGTAAAAAATTACAAAATTTTATTTTTTGGACCACCCTATATATATATATTATATATATATATATATATATATATACCATGAAAGCCTAATTAGAATGTTCACCATCGAGGCCTGCTTCTAACACGTTAACTGGGTGGGCAGTTGCCCACGTACAGAAAGATTTCACCCACCAACTAAAATAAAATAAGAGCAGATATATATATATATATATATATTATATATATATATATATATATATATATATATAATATATGATACACACAGGGGACCATTCTGAGTTCATTCCCATATATATATATATATATATATATATATATATATATAAGTATGTATATGAGCATATGAGTATACAGGTGTTTGAAAACTTTCTGTACAAATTGTAATGGGGATAGGCAACCCCAAGACAAACCCTTTTCGTCTATAAGTGTATGTCCGCTGACGTCACCATTCGGCGCGAGAGGGCGCCGCTGCAATTGGCTAAAAGGTGAAGTGGGCTAGACTCGCGCTTGCCGCGGGCATTCTTAAATCGGACGTAGTACGCGTAACATGGAGCGCTTCACGACTGCTGAGATGGCTGACATGCAATGTTCCCTCTAATTTTTTTTAGTCCGTGTGCGCAAGAAATTTTCGTTGTGCATACATTTAGATTCATGGTGAAAAATTGTGCAAACTTTTCTGAGCGATATTATCTTCAAAATGAAATATATATATAAATATTAAATACTTAATAAATATTATTTCCATAAGGTGATAGCTTCATCATTACGGTACTATTAAATGGATATTAAAAAACTGTTTACGATATTATATATTCTTAAAAAAGAAAATTTATCCATTCTAAAAATATGAATAAAATAAAAAATAGTAAAATAAAATTCAACAAAATAAAGAAATAAAATAAAAATAACATTAATTGAAAATTACTATTTTAGTTATCATTTCTCAAAACAATTTTAGCATTTAGCAATTTAAAATAGACTATCAAGATTAATACATGATTTTATCCATTCACAAAATAGGAATAAAATAAAAAATAATAAAATTCAATAAAATAAAATATAATCAAAATAACATTAAATGAAAGTGCCTTTCATTTAAGTATGATTGAGATTTCTCCCTACGATCTTTAGCATTTGCCCATTCCAAATAAACTCTATGAAGATTAATACATCCGTCATCCTTCAGGTAACATTTAATTCGCATGAGCATGTCCAAATGATTTTCTTTCAAGCGGTTTCTTAATTTGTCCTTTATAGAATTCATTAAACTGAAGCCACGCTCACAGTCCACACTAGATGCTAGGAAAGTTCCCCCAATATCCATCAACTTTTTAGCAAGGTCACAAAATTGTTCATTTTGGAGGGCGAATGTCACCATATCATCAAAGTTTTTAACCAGCTTACTTTTTATTTTCTCGCATACAACAAATTTAAAATCATTGTACTGTTCGATAATTATAGTAGAACTTTCACCAAGAAAATCTGCATATTTTGCACATAAAACTTTAACATGCTCAATGCCAAAGTCAAAGTCTTTCTGTAAAATAACCGAGCAATCAAAGGCAGACCATTCTTTTACTTCATTTTCAGGAAACCTGTTTTCCAAATGGGCATGATACGCTTGAGCCTGTGCGCATTTTATTTTGCTGTGTGCGCGGGTTTCACGACTCGTGTGCGCGCGCACACGCGCACACCTTAGATGGAACATTGCTGACATGCATATGGTGTATGGGGCTGCCAATGGAAACGGAAGAGCTGCTGTGAGGTTGTACCGACAGCGCTTCCCAAACAGACGTGTGCCAAACCACCAAACGTTTGCGCATTTGCATCGGCGACTGCGAGAAACTGGAACATTCCATGCAAACATGCATGACACTGGTCGGGAGAGAAACGTGCGCACTCCTGACATGGAAAAAGAAATCCTACGGCGATTTGAGGACAATCCAAGCGCAAGCACGCGAGGTGTTGCACGTATCCTCGGTGTGAACCACGACCTGGTCTGGAGAGTGTTGCACGAGCAGCAACTTGCCATGGACGATACCCGCCCAAACATTGACGGCGAACCGTTCTTGATGAGCATACACCCGTGTAGCATGTGGATTTGCGTGCGCCCACACGTGAGAATTGTGCATGTTAAACACACCCTCACGTGTGAAACAGGCCTCATCTGAGAACAGCACATAAGCCGGAAAAATTGGCTGCACCGCTGTCTGCTGCAGAAACCAGCGTGCGAATTCCACACGAAGAGGGTAATCCCGAGGTTGTAATGCCTGGACTCTCTGACGATGAAACGGATGGAACTGCTGCTCGTGCAACACTCTCCAGACCAGGTCGTGGTTCACACCGAGGATACGTGCAACACCTCGCGTGCTTGCGCTTGGATTGTCCTCAAATCGCCGTAGGATTTCTTCTTCCATGTCAGGAGTGCGCACGTTTCTCTCCCGACCAGTGTCATGCATGCTTGCATGGAATGCTCCAGTTTCTCGCAGTCGCCGATGCAAATGCGCAAACGTTTGGTGGTTTGGCACACGTCTGTTTGGGAAGCGCTGTCGGTACAACCTCACAGCAGCTCTTCCGTTTCCATTGGCAGCTCCATACACCATATGCATGTCAGCCATCTCAGCAGTTGTGAAGCGCTCCATGTTACGCGTACTACGTCCGATTTAAGAATGCCCGCGGCAAGCGCGAGTCTAGCCCACTTCACCTTTTAGCCAATTGCAGCGACGCCCTCTCGCGCCGAATGGTGACGTCAGCGGACATACACTTATAGACGAAAAGGGTTTGTCTTGGTGTTGCCTATCCCCCATTACAATTTGTACAGAAAGTTTTCAAACACCCTGTATATGCATCAACATATACGTTTGATTTGATTTGTGTTATTTATGATCAAATACAAATACAAAAAACTATTTTAACCCACCCACTAAAACTGGTCTTAGAAGTAGTCCTGTCACCATCTATAGAGTTAGCATTGATAGTGCGAGTTGCTCGTACCATGAATAAATCTATGAGTAAAGAGGTGCTTTACTTTTATATATATATATATATATATATATATGATGAATATATATATATATATATATATATATATATATATATATATATATATATATATATATATATATATATCGTAAAGAACGACGCTTGTATAGGAGATATCCGCGCAAGACGAGAAAGAAAGAACGGAACAAATGAAAAAATGAGGTAACCACCTGGGAATCGAACCCGGGATCTTCCGATTGCCGGTCAGACGCGATATATATATATATATATATACACACGATTT
Organism: Bathynomus jamesi; assembly: GCA_023014485.1. NCBI lineage: Eukaryota > Metazoa > Arthropoda > Malacostraca > Isopoda > Cirolanidae > Bathynomus > Bathynomus jamesi. The sequence goes on along the minus strand of JAJOZX010002830.1, from coordinate 65,742 downwards.
GCAAAGAAGTTTTCGCTGTGACAAGTATGAGTCAATAATTCTCTTTCTATGAGACATTTCTCCATATCTGGAAAATTTGAATCCAACGTGAAAATGTTGCGTGGAATATATTGGGGAATGTTGGGGTAAAAGTAAGTCGAAAATTTTAAAAGTAAACTCGATTAAATTCTTTCGATTGGCCAATCACGACGCAAATAATGCTCCATCGAAAAACTAACATGACAAGACGCCATCAAGACGACAAAAGACATCTTAAAAATAATATAAAATAAATGAATAAAAAGTCCTAAAAATCTGAACTCAAAATTCGTTGGAAATTCAGATTAATTTATATCTAAGATATGCCTCCACTCACCCGTATGTGGCAGGTTACCAGGACAAGATAAGAGCAGTAAAAAAAAATTCACCTTCAATAAATTCAAGTTATGAAGGTGGAGAACGAATAAACAGCCTTTTATATATTATATATATATATATATATATATATATATATATATGCTTAATTAAAACGAAGTATTTGTGAACTGCATATAAACGGTCTGAAAATGAAGAGGTTCTAATTCTCCTTTTTTTTTTAATCAATTTGATCCTCTCCGATTTAACGATACAATTTATTCAAGCGAATCTTTTGATTCAAGATTCGAACGTAAATTTCGATTGGATTTTATCGATCTTCTTTAATAAAGAAATTAAAACAAGATATAATTATTATAAAATTCTTTTAAAAGTATTATTTAAATTAGTGTTTGTATCTATTATTTTAATTAGATTACTGGTTTTATTCATTTGTACTATCGTAAATCTACTATTATAAAAAGATAAAATGGATTTGTGTGTGTGTGTGTGTGTGTGTGTGTGTCATGTGTGTGTGTGTGTGTGTGTGCGTGAGAGAGAGCGAGAGAGAGAGAGAGAGAGAGAACATTGTAAAATATTATAAATATTGAATTTAACGATCGTGTAAATAATGATCTAAGTATATTGCACATTTAATGTTATTAAATTATTGAAGAGAGGTATAATGCGGTTAAGGGGCACGACTAACAATCCTCGATTACAGGTTCGATTTTAGCTTTGGAACTCAAGATTTTAAGTACCTTAAGTTTTACTTTGAGCTTATGATTCGAATTTTGCGAGCAACTGTAAGTCCTCGCTCGCAAGAACGTAGTAGAAAACGAGTCGCGCAATTTATCAGTTGGTTTAAGTCTTTGGAGGCTAATCTTGGTTGGGTTGAGTTTATATTTGTGTCAGATAGGTGTGTTGTTTGAATATACTGTACTATGTACAGTTGCCAGCATATGTAATGTTCCTCGCCTCACAGGCGGCTCCGTACATGTGGCAACGCCGCAGCGATAGTCAATGTACTTCAACTGGGGGAAGGTGGGTTGGAGGGGGGACAACCGAGTCCAACAACATATAACATTGACATACAGGTAAGGCGTCGTTCAAAAATTACGTAACGCTATTTTTGCTAAAACCTGACACCCCTCCCCCCTGTAACGTTCCGTAACGTGTGGGGTGTGGGGTGGGGGAAGTGTTACATAACATCTTAGGGGGTGCCTGGTCTAGCGTTACAGAACGTTCCTGGGGGCTCTGAAGTGTCAAGTTTTAGCAAAAATAGCGTTACGTAATTTTTGAACGGCCCCTAATTATAATGTAATGTCTGTGTTCATAAAGATAAATGATTAATATGATCGTGAACAGCGTTGAACTCCATGTAGTTTACTAATCTTATACAGTAATAAGGTTCCATTATGATTACTGCAAGTCTATATGAACAGATACCACAATACAACTTTTTATATACTAGTGAATTTAAACCAAAAATAGACATTACACAACCATCCTCCACACTCTCTCATTCCCCCTTCCCCACCCACCAGTCTCGCGAAAATTAAATCATTATGTAAACAATACTAATAAAGCTGTTTGTAGAATCTCCCACTCAGCTATAGTGTGTGATCCAGCAGCTGGCGGCTGGTCCGCTGCTGCCCAGGCTCCCCCGGGTTCACCACATTCCCCCACACGTTCTCAATGGCGTTGAGGTCACACCCCCTCACTAAGCCAGTCCAGTAGTTCTAGATTTCGCTGCTCCTCAAACCACTTTCTAACAATCCTGGCGGTGGATGGGAGAGTTGTCTTGCAAATGGATTTTAAATATTAAAAGTAAAATTATATCTCATCCATACACTTCATCAGTAACCCACTATTCGAGATAGGTTTTAACCAGTAGCGGATTATAATGGGGGCAAAGGGGGCATTTGCCCCTGGCCCCAGATGCTGACCGGCCCCAAGATGCTGACCGACCCCAAGAAACTATGTAAACGCTATAATCTACCGTTGAAATAATTGGTCGACCGAGAGGAAGAAAAAAAAATTCTAGATTCCGCTTCTACAAAACCTAGTTTAGTATCTCATTTATGTGAACAAAGTATACATTTTCTGTAATCACATCTTTGTTTTTGTTTCGTTTTCTGTTGATCGATCCCAGTCAGCTGATCACATCACTCATGTATGATGTATCAGGTAAAGAATTGTGTTTTTCTAGTGTTTTTCTAGTGACACCGGCCCGAAAATATTCATTGCCCCTGGCCCTAACAATGCTTAATCCGGCCCTGGTTTTAACCCCCTATGTATTAGGGATTTCTCTCAGCTGAATGTAATTGTGCGCCGTTATACAAATACTGTAATACAGTCTAAAGTTATCCAGGATAAAATCCTAAAGTGTTGTCATCGTACTGAAAGAGTTAAAGAAAGTTTATGACCATTATTCGTCCCATGTAAATGTGGAAACCGGACATACAAATACGTGTAATAACATAAATCTTACTCCAGTAATAGTATAATATTCTATAACACACAAATACAACATACCTGCATAAAGATAATCTGCTCAGGATAGGGCAAGGCATACGCTCGTACAGAAGGCAGCATCACCTCTTCCATGATCTCTATAATTATATTGATCTGTCGTAAACCTCCCGTGGATCTCAGTTAGCTCTCCTAGTCTTTGCAGGTACATTCATCCCGACACATTCGCCGTCACGTGCCCACTCCGTGCCACTTCGTAAATATTTTGGCGGGCATATCTCGTGTTGTCCTGTCACCTACACCGAAGACAGCCGTGAGTTGTAGACGCAAACGTCTTCTCGTCAGAGAAGATAACTCCGCTCCAGTATGCGAGATCATCATTTATATGCTGGCGAGCAAACGAGAGCCTGGACTGACGATGTCGTTCCTCGATCCTCTCTTTTTTGGCAGGAGTACGGTGGTGATATCCTGCTTCATGCAACCGTCTCCTTACGGTGTCTACTGACACGCCCATATGTAGTGTCTCCCGGATGGCGACTGCGTTGTTGATAGGATCGTTCTGCACTTCGTTGATTATTCTCCGGGCTTCTTCTGGGGTGGTCTTTCTTGGTGCCCCACACTTTGGACGATCTAGCAGATTCCCAGTCTCCTGCCACCTCTGCACCAGCTCTGAACAGTAGGCTTCGAAATTCCCAGTTCCATAGCTATGTCAGCTACAAAGAGGCCTGCTTCCCGCATATCAATTATCCGGCCTCGCTGCGCGATTTTATCTTGAGCTGGATTCATTTTCAGAGTCGGTGTTCGTCATACGGTGTAGAAATATGGTATGAGCATAGCTCATGCCAGTAACCATGTCAACACCTCGGTTTGGCCCATCAACGTCATTTCACAAACATCAGTATAATATTGTATGAATTTAGGAGTATATATACTGTAAACCAGGTTAATTTCGCGGCAGCAAATTTTTGCTCTTTCATATCCTTGGACGAGTTTGCGGCATCATAAATTCGGGGTCAGCAGTTGCTAGTTATAATCTTACAGATTAACATGACGTCATGAATGACGACATTTATTCTGGACTGTGATTGGTCGAGGTTGAGGTCGTATATCAAGGCAAGTTTTACCTTTTGGTATGCGGATAAAGTTTCAGCAGCACTCAACGTAAATGAATCTCTCGGTAAGATAGATTTGAAGCTCTCTACACTGAAACCTATTCATGCTAAATGGATTGTCTCTGCATGGGATAACCTACACAAAATGAGGGGAACCATTCGGAAGGGTTGGGAAATTAGCGGAATTCATGACATTCTTGTTATACAGTAATAATACAATATAATTTAAAATGTTTTTACTGCTTTTACTTTACAATGTTTTATTACAATACACTGAATTTACTTTTCAAATAAAGTATTTTAATGATCTAAGTTTTATTTTCCTACTATCTTCCAAAGATTAGTTTAAATTGTCAAATTTTCGCCTGCTGGATATTTCCGCGTAAACTATAGCGAAGAAGAGCACAAGCGTAATCGTATGGACGTCTGCTCTCGTCTTTGGGCGCGGTATCATAATGAAGGTGAAAACTTTTTGGAGCGCATTATCACTGGAGATGAGATGAAACCTGGATCCATCACTATGAACCAGAAAGCAAACGACAGAGCATGCAATGGAAGCATCCAACATCTCTCGTTGCAAGGAAGTTCAAAGCGCAGCCGTCAGCAGGTAAAGTTATGCTAACACTGTTTTGGGATACACGAGGCCCTATCCTTGAACATTATCTAGAGCGTAGAACTACAGTAACAAGTGCATCGTATTCTGACATGCTTCGGAATGAGTTAAAGCAAGCAATTCGCACAAAACGGAGAGGGAGATTGTCGGAAGGTGTTATTCTGTTACACGACAATGCGCGCCCTCATACCGCTGCACAGACTAGAAAATGCTTTCAAGAACTTAAATTTGAAGTTCTCGACCATCCAGCCTACAGTCCAGACCTGGCACCTTCGGAGTTTTACCTGTTTGGACCACTAAAAGACGCTTTGAGAGGTCAGCGATTTTAAGGCGATGATGACCTAAAGGAGGCGGTGCATGACTGGCTACGCACACAGCCAAAAACATTCTTTTGTGATGGCATTAGGAAGCTTGTAGATCGCTGGACTAAGTGTATTGAGAAACAGGGAGACTATGTTCAGAAGTGATGTGTTTATAATCTATCAGATGTGAAAATAAAATTGTGAAAATAAAAAGTGCGGATACTTATTGAATTACCCTCGTAGTTTGTTTTGCCGGTGTGACGGTTACACGTGTTTCGAACGAAGTCCGAATAAAAGCGGTATTTCAGTAAAAATCCTGCAGTTAAACAGTTTTAAGCGGTGCCGATATTGTGAGTTAATTGATAGTGCATAGTGGTATTTCTTTTTAAAAAGTAAAAATCGCGGCATATATAAAAAAAAGTAAATAAAAACGAACCGAATTAATCTATACAGCATTTTTCTGGGTGTTTCTTTGTGAAGAAAATTAGCTGCCTATCGAAATTCCTACAAATACCCCCCCCCCCATTATCCCCCGCAGCCACAGTCGCGAGCACCAATCAGTGAGAAGTATACAGCGTGCCACATCCCCCATCCACCTGGAGTAACGGAGAACCTTCCCTCACTCAGCTTGAGTCAACCCCCGCCCAATACTTCCCATTAATCCCATAATACCCTTTTTGAGTCAATTTTGAGCACCAGCAGCTACCCTCTATCAGTAACATGGAAGTGATAAATAAATTCCTACAACTCTGTGGTATCTGCAAAGATGCAACTAATGAGGCAAACGCGATGAGGTGCGATCTCTGCCAGTTGCTTTTTGATTTCAGACGGCTAGAATGGGAAAATGAAAAAATCTCCCTCATAACGAACGCGAAGCAACTTAATGGGATAAAAATTTTCTGCCAAAACTGCATGACCGAAATAAACTCTTTTACGGTATTTAAAGCAGAAAGGGACTACGAGAAGAAAATAAAAGAGGAAAGTGTGAATAAAGAACAGAGGAAAACGGAAGAAACGAAGAAAGGTGAAGTAGAAATTAATCAAATACCGTCACACAACGAGGCTGAAACCATACAGGCAAAAGAGAGTATAAAGACAACAGATAGTATAAAGGCAACGAAGGACATTATCACAAATAGGAAAAGACAAGAGTGCAATCAAGAAAACGGAATGAAATTGTCCCCCAATAAGGAGCAAAATACAAAGACCCCGAGTAAATATGGGCAAGGAATTATATGCAGATATTATATAAAACATAATTGCAGATATAAAAGAGGACAATATATATATGAACATCCCCCAATATGCAATTTCTTCTATAATAATGGTCATTGTAAATTTGGAGACAGATATAAATTTTACCACCCGGACATCCGCAAGACATACGTAAAATATGGAACCTGCAAATCCGAAAAAATGCCACTATCATCTCCCAACGAACCCAAAGGACAAAGGACAAAATTTAAAAGACAATAGGAATAACAATAACAATAGGAATAACAATAGGAACACAATAAGCGAATAAAAAAAAAATTTGAACATCGCAGACATAATACGGCTGCTAAATGTCATCCAAAGCATGCATTTGACACAGCTGGAAACCCCCGAGCCAAACCGCTTCCGGGCAAGAAGCTACCAGAACAGGTAGGCGGAAACGGATCTCTCTCGGAGGATCATAGGTCAACGAAACAAGCGATACCGAAGGAAAACGAACTTGAAATGCATAAGGGGCAACGAAAATCAAAGAACATAAATATTGTCCTGGCTAATATTCAAGGAATAAGACCAAACCAATCACTCAACAAAGTTTTGTACCTGAAAGGATTTATGGACGAAACTAGGGCGGACATCGCATGCCTCACAGAAACTCATCTTAAGGATCGCCAAGGAAATTGTGAAAACTGCGAACATTGTATTGATAAGAAAAAGATAAATATAGAGGGTTTCAACTTACTAAGAGCGGATGGAACAACGAGACGTAAAGGTGGCTGTGCCATATATGTACATGAAGGTCATATGACAGATATGGTAATAAGTAAATCAAACAGCTTTGTGGAACTCCTTGCAGTGAAAATAGAAAAACTAAATGTGATATTGGTAGTCATCTATAGACCTCCAAACACTACAACCGAAAAATTCTCGGAGGCCATTGATGATATCATAAACCTAATAAAGGCCATAAACCCTCCATCCCCCAATATAATGATCTGCGGAGACTTTAACTTCCCATTTATAAAATGCAAAAAGGTGGATCGGAATATATATATACACCAGGACAAGGGGGAGCACAAGAGAAGACCAGGAGCAAGCAAAAATGTTGATGGCTCTCACAAATGAGTTTATGCTGTCACAGGAGATAACAGAAAATACCAAAAAAAAAATAACTGCTTAGATCTGGTATTCACGAATAGTACGAACTTGATTGCTGATATAAAAATAACCCCAACCATTATCTCAGACCACAACTTAATCGAGATATCAACAAATATGGCGACAACATTAAAAGACAATACACATATTGAGGAAAGAAACTGGAGAGTATCGATAGGGAAATACAAACCCTGATTAAGGACCATACAGAGAGGGAAGAGGAAAAGGCGGTAGAAGCAATAAAGGAAAATCCAAAATACTTTTATAGCTATGCGAAAAGGAAAACAAAAACGCGTGCTGTTATCGGGCCCTTAAGGAAGAACTAACTGACGATCTAAAAGAAATATCTGAAACATTGAGAGCCCAGTATGAATCAGTTTTCAGTACCACAAACAGTGACAAAGCGATACCTGACATAGATGCATTCTTTGAAGAGAAATTACAAGGAGAGTGTATAACAGACTTTGATTTTACCCCAGAAGATGGAGCGAGAGCTAGAGGACAAATGAAACCACATTCAGCTGCAGCTCTGGACAATTGGAACGCATTATTGATTAAAAACTGTAAAAATTAAATAGCTACACCTTTATACTGGATATGGAGAAGATCCCTAGACACTTAGACACCGGGGAAATACCGAGCATCTTGAAAAGAGCAAACATTCTCCCCATATATAGAGGGGATAGATCTCAAGCAAATAGCTATAGACCAGTGTTATTGACGTCTCACCTCACCAACGTATTTGAAAGAATAGTTAGTGAGAAAATCTATGATTTCTTGGAGACACTGGAAAGATTCAACGAAAATCAGCACGGATTCCAATCAGGTAGATCATGCCTATGACAACTAATAGATCACTATAACAATATCCTAGATGCACTGGAAGGCAATGACAACTACGATGTCATATACACGGATTTTGCTAAAGCCTTCGACAAATGTGATCATGGTACTGGGTGATCCAGATAAATGGGACCCATAAAAAAAAGCCAAATATTCTTAATATTTAATTCCTTTCATAAAAACTATATATCATTCGAAAGAGTAGAGTTACAAGTTTATTATGAAATATTTATTTTTTAAAAATGACTCCTTTCAAATGTGCTCCATTAGTTGCCAAGCATTCCAGTGTTCTCGCTTGTAAGTTCTGCATCACTTTTGCAAGAGTGTGCGGTGGTATGGCCTGTATCTCATTTGTGATGGCGGCCTTCAATTCTTGCAAGGTCGTTGGGTTATTTCTGTAGACCCTACTCTTTAAATATCCCCAGAGATAATAATCTAAGGGAGGAAAATCCGGAGACCTTGCGGGCCATTCAACGTCTCCAAATCTTGAAATTAATTCGCCTGGAAACGTTTGACGCAAAACTGCCATGCAGTTCCTCGTGGTATGGCAGGTAGCTCCGTCTTGTTGGAACCAGTGGATTTCTAGACAAAGATCTCTTAATTTAGGAATAAGGAAATCGGTCAACATTTTTTCGTAGCGATCACCATTTACAGTAACCGTGTTTCCGGTGGAATCCTCGAAAAAGTACGGCCCTATGATCTGAGATACAGTAAGACCACACCAAACAGTTACACGCTGACTATGCAACGGGACTTCGGTAATATTCAATGGATTTTCTGTTGCCCAGAAACGACAATTTTGTCTTGAAAGATCTTTGAGCTGAAACTACACTTCTTCCATGCTCATAATATTGCTCAGTTATGAAACGCAGCTGTTCCACAGTCCATGCAGTCATCTTGAAGGGTTAGTTTTAACTAACACTTTTATTTTGTTTTGTATCTTATCTTGTCTTGTATTGTCAAAGCCTATACAATCCTGTACAAACTTGTAACTATCCTTTTTCGAATGATGCGTATGATTTTATAAAAGGACTTATACTTTAAGAGTTACAGGGGTTTCTTTTGGGTCCCATTTCTCTGGATCACCCTTTATAATAGTACATAAAATGAAATATATAGAAATAACAGGCAAAGTGAGAAATTGGATCTACAACTTCCTCACAGAACGTTTACAGGTGGTCAAAATTCAAGGTATATCATCATCAGAATCGAAAGTACGCAGCTCAGTACCACAAGGTACAGTACTGGCCCCACTCCTGTTCATTATCATGCTAACAGACATAGACAGTGGAGTAAACAGCAAGAGTATAATAACATCCTTTGCAGACGATACAAAGATCAGCAGAAAAATCAGCGATGTAAATGAAGTGGAGGCCTTGCAGAGGGACATGAACAAAATATACAAATGGTCAGAAGACAGCAGCATGACAGTTAACACCGAGAAATTTCAGCTCTTGAGATATGGTAGAAATGAGGAACTTAGACTGCATATTATGCTCCAGATAGATGGATAATTCAAAGCACGAAAGTGATCGATCTGGGGGTAATAATGACCGATGATGCAAAATTCGAAACAAAAAATCAGATAGCGATAAATAAAGCAAAAAGAGTCGTGGGACAGGTACTGAGAACCATTAAAAGAAGGGACAAGACAGTAATGATTCCCGTGCTGAAAACACTGATTATTATAGATTATACCAAAACTTGAATACTGCTCAGTCTTGACGTTCCCATATAAAAAGGAAGAAACTAATAGATTAGAAGACCCTCAGAGACATTTCACAGCAAAGATTGATGGCTACAAAGAACTAAACTACTGGGAAAGACTACGTAAACTAAATCTGTACTCCCTAGAAAGAAAAAGAGAGGTACATCATAATCTACATATGGAAAAGGATCGAAATACTGGTACCAAACCTCAAACTAAACCCAATTACCATTCAAACAACACTAGAAAATAGAAAAGGCAGGATGTGTAGTTGTGTAGTGTTTCAAAATTAAAGGCCCGATAAGGGACCTCTTCAACACTGAAGGAAAATAGCTTGGTTGTGAGGGGAGCCAATACTTTTTAACCAGCTTCCAAATGACCTCAGAAACATTACAGGGGTCAAAGTTGAAGTCTTCAAGAGAAGACTAAATGCCTGGCTCAGGACGTTACCAGATGAGCCGGGTGTACCTGGCTATGTACGGTGGAGAGCGCAAGAAAGCAACTCGCTCCTCCACCAAGCCAGGCCTAGAGGCGGGGCCACCAACTCGACCTTCGTGTGAAGAGAGACCAACACACGGAACATCAACGAAGTTAACGAGGTATGCCTAAAAGTTAAGACTCGTTGAGAAAAGTTGAGTTGAGACCATAAACAAAGTTAATTTATTTACAAGAAACAGAAAAATAATAAAAGCTTATAGAAAAAACTATCCTCATGTCTTGCCCTGTATAATATGCAAAAAAATACTTAGAATTTATCAGACATTGACAACCACACATACAAGGTGATCCTACGTAATTAAAAGTTTATTATTACCTTCATTAGTTATATATAATGATGAGTCTACAGACTACTTCCAAGAAAGAAAAAGTTAATTGATTACCTTTCAAAATTAACTTAACTAGTTAATATTTTAAATTTGTATTAACTTAACTTTATTTGTAAGAATCTCAAATTAACTTAACTAGTTAATTTTGGAAGTTAATCGACCCCCACTCTGCTATGTACTGGCAGAAGAGCGCCACTGTCGGATAGCCGATGAGTTTCCGTCGGATTATGTTTTTACTGTACAGTGTATATATATATATATATATATATATATATATATATATATATATATATATATATTATATAATATCGCTACATAAGGTAGTCACTGTCGAGTTGTGCGTGTGCTCTTCTCTGTAGTATATGACATTACACCATTCCCTTTCGTTAGTTAACTCAGTACGTTGTTTCGTCGTATCGACAACGAAGTGTATACTGCTTACGTCCAGGTTCTTCTTTCAGCTTGATCTGACTGCGTGTTACGAACAATTTGATACCCTCGTCGAATGGCGTCCTTTTCCTCGATCCGTTGAGGGAACAGAATTTCTTAACCTTTTCGTGAAAAGGATAAAAATAATGCGTTACCCTTTTTCACAGTTTTATTTCACGGGAATAGTTCACAGCTCAAGAGATGAGATTTTTATAGAGCAAAGTTAAAATAGAAATCAAAGTCTTGTCACTACACTTCTTTAGAGGGGTGTTAACGAAACAATAAAAATGCTTTCACCAGAAAGCTGACAGACCGAATGTAAGGTGAGGCACGAACTGGCATTCCTTCTTGCCATGCCCTGGAGAGACTCCCGTGGTGCCACGTTTACAAAAGACCATTAAAGTTGCAATGTTTTAGTCTGATAATGATATTAGCAAATGAATTTACGTAATTTTTGTTTTATACCTAACTCTGTTATATGATTTATATTAGCGGAAAAGAACATTTAGAATTTAGGAGTCTCCATTTATGATTATAGATTTGGCACCTCTGGAGTGGTCGTTAGGCTTATCAAAAGCTACCATACATCTACTGGGGGCATAAAGCAAGTTATACAATAGTCAAAATTTAAAGGATTAATACTTTAGTTTATACCAACAGAATAACATCTTTAAATTTTAACATTATTTCCTGTGGGAAACCTTTTCCACATTTGTTTGAAGTTGTTGTGCAACCTCCTTCGTGCCATCTAAAAGCATATAACGGAGGCGACCTTCGGCTTTACGTGGGATCCGAACCAGGGGTCGCTACATAATCTGAACACGGATGGAGGGTCCCATTCAACTTCTACCTAGACCCAATGTTGCTTAACTTCGCTGATCGACGGGAAGTGGTGTTGCGACAATGGCCACGACTCAGTCCGCAGCGTTCCATGACATACTAATAATTATTCACATCCTTAATCAACTGCAAAAATTACATCGAAGAACTACTATTATTATTATTATTATTATTATTACTAATAATATTATTATTATTATTAAATAAAATAATTTTTAACTCTGCCCAAATCCATTTTGTCGTTTTCGTATTCATGAATGGTAACTGTAAATAGTCGAACCTAAAACTGGGCTCCTATCTATAAATCCATACATACACCGAAATGTCGACAAAAACGTGTAAAATTCGGGAAAAAAAGTTATATAAATTCCGCTTATATATTCGAACCTTCGACCTCGAAGTTAGAAGTCGCGGGAAGGTGCCAACTACCGTACACGAGAATTTCACATCATTCTCAGTTCATCTTCATGAAACGTTTTAACTCCCCCCCCCCCCACACACACACACCGCAATTACAAAAAACCCCTCTTGAAGTTGCAATAACCGCGTCCAATCTCGGGTTCGAACATCCGATAGTGTCGATGAATACAAGATGAACGCCCTTTTGTGAGGTTTATGAACACTAAAAATTTCCCCTCAGGACTCAGAGGGGTTCCATTTTATTAAAAAATTGATTTATTGAACTTTTAATGGACTCGAGGGCAAAGCGGATGCAGTTACTCTTAGAGAGAGAGAGAGAGAGAATGTGTCTAAATAACTCTTAAAGCAACATTATATATATATATATATATATATATATATACTTTCATAGGTATATCGATGCATACATACATACATACATAGATGCTCATCATCTTTGCAGGAAAGATTTACGAATTTCAGTGAAAATAATTTTTCTTTTTAAAAAATTCGACATTCTTCATTTTCATTAAAATTTTACAGAAATATTATTTAAAATTTCAGTAATAATAATAAATTAATAATAATAATAATCTTGTAAAAATAAAATATGAAATTTTTTTAATAAAAAAAAAAAAACGTTTTTAAACATATTTTCATGTTAAGAATCCTTTTCCCCCAAAACGCTGTTCTCTGTGGTTAGTCTGTTAAATTTTTATAGTCTTTATAACAGACCTGGGTTGATCATTTTCAAAAGTGAACACAAATTCTAAATATTCTTCTTTGAACAGACTAAAAAATTCATAATAGTCAGCTATATATATATATATATATATATATATATATACACAAGGGTTTTTATTACAAATATCAGCGTAATAATAAGAGTATAATGCGCTGAGAGTGAAGTGAACGAATAATCGAAAGCTATTGGAACGGGACGAATTATTCTGAACATGGAGTCATTCTCCCTTTGATTGGCAATATTGCAAGTAGTCGCTGAAAGCTTAATTATACGTTCAAGATCATATATTATTACTTTATTCTTTTAATTTCGTTCACTTTGTTTGTTTAAAGGCCTGACCTTTAAATCCCATTTGAAATATCTTTAAATATTCTAGAGGCGGTCCGAGGGTAGGCTAATATATATATATATATATTATATATATATCAGAATTTCAGTAAGGAAAATACAATTTTATATTGACGAAACGGTTTTGTGTACGTTTTTTAAAAATTTGGTTAATGTTGTTTTTAAGACCTAAACACGTAAGCGCTTCGTTTCAATAAATTTCCATTTTGGTTTCCTTTTTAAATAATTTTTTCTAATTTATTTCATGAATTTAAGAGAATGCTACTTACACACACACACGTGTATATATATGTATATATATATATATATATATATATATATATATATATATATATATATATGTATATGGCATCTTATTTTATATGCCCTATTATATATCGATTATGCTCCGTACCCTTATATTTATAAGCAATTTACAATCTCAATAATTATTATAAAATTGAAGTTTTTATATAAAAATCGAGAAGACGAAACGAAACGAAATGGAAAATGGCGTTTTTGGTTTTCATAGTGTCTCGTACGTGGGTTGGGTGTATCAATTAGAAACGAGAGAGAGAGAGAGAGAAAGAGAGAGAGAGAGAGAGATGGCAAAGCTTGGGTATCAAATAATTTAGCTCAGTGGCGTACCTAATTTTGGTCCGATAATATCTGCAGAGCGGAGCTAAATGTTATGAACGGGTAATTAAAAATTCGTTGACTCGCCGAATCGTTGATATTTTGGATTTTGGCTATTATTTATGAAGATTTTTGGCATTTTCTTTCAGTTCTGTCAATTTCGTATTGTTTATATATATATATATATATATATATATATATATATAGAAGGATTTTTTTCCCAAAAGTATTAAGGAGAAGAACACCACTGACATTTCGATGCCATGCACGTCGTACTTCTTAAAAAAAAAAAAGAAAATCGTATGTTGAAAAACGAACGTACTTTCAAACCAAATTTGTCGTCTTTGGGCAAATATTCAGTCAACCCTTGAGCGACCCTTCTGCATATATATCTCATTTTGTGGATTTGATGAAGGAGAGAGTCGCTTTCTGGTCTCATTTTGTTATCGTTCCCCGCAACTCACGTAGAAATATGTTCGATCGGCTTTATAATGTTAACTAAATATTTCTCGGATCACGTATAATTCCTTCAGTTTGGTAAGAACAATTTTTCCTGGTCTTTGATGCTGAGTGAACTTTGCATCTTCATTTTCAAGACTTTTTTCTCCTTTTGCCTTTTATAGACACGATGAAAAAAATTCTTTTCAACGGTCATTTCAATGTGGTTTTATTTACGTTTTACAATTACAAAAATCATATTTCAAGTATCTTTTTTTAACACATTTATTATCATGTATCACTCATAGCGTGTTGGAGGTTTTGAATTCTCTCTCTCTCACACACACACGATTTATATATTGTCAGTGTGTGTGTGTGTGTGTGTGTGTGTGTGTGGCTTTTAGTATATACAGGGTGGCTCAAAAGTTGCACCACTTTGGCGCCACACTATATATATATATATATTATATATATATATATATATATATATATATATACTAAAAGACAGTTTCTCTTGAAATAATAAAATAGTTCATGTTTATTTTGATCGTAAATAAAGTAACAGATGTCTAAATTTTTGTAAATTTTCTACACCTCTGTAAGTAGTTTTACATGTTGAACGAAACCAGTCTGTGAGAAAGCCAATGAGGTGCCATTTCCAAGAAAAAGTTAGAAACCTCTTTTAACTTTTAATTGGTAATTTTTTCTTTTTCAAGTTTGTGTTTTTATAATAATAATTATAATAATGACTGGGTTTTTTAATCTATTTCATAACGGCAAAGGTCATGTGACGGAGGGGACCTACTACAGCTTTACGTAAGACCCGAACCGCGGGTCGGTACATCATCTGAATGTATTTTACGCGACCAAACATCTAACTGCTGAACAGGCCCAACGCCACTTAAACTCGGCGATCTAACGGGAAGCGGTGATGCCAAATGAAGCGACAGTAAGTCCTTATGTTTTTATACAGTAAACGTTTGATATCCCGTGTTGTTGTGGGCTGTATTATGTGTGTGTATGTGTGTGTGTGTGTCCCATCATGTCTCATGCACATCAACACAACAAAGTCATGTAGTCATGCATTTGCATAGAATGTTCTGAAAATTAAACGAGTCACAAGGTATAATTAACCATATAATGCATGTTCTTATCGGCCTAGCAATCTATCTATCTATCTCTCTATCCATATTGGGAGAGTGTAAATACAGATTTAAAGAAAGTAAGTTGGGAATTGATGCTTCACGAGAAGACCCAGGAAAAAAATACTATGCATAATAGAAAACGAAACTAAACCCATATTGCTGAAACATGTTCCTAAGAGAGAAAAAAGAAAACGTAAGAAGCTTGAGAGAAAAATCGGAATATTATTTAGACAACGGAAGGGCTACGTCGTTGCCAATGTCGTAACTAGAGGTGGAAAGAGTACCAAAACGAGTATCAGTACGATTAAG
Source organism: Bathynomus jamesi (assembly GCA_023014485.1). Taxonomy (NCBI): domain Eukaryota; kingdom Metazoa; phylum Arthropoda; class Malacostraca; order Isopoda; family Cirolanidae; genus Bathynomus; species Bathynomus jamesi. Next base: position 49,891 of record JAJOZX010002830.1, on the reverse strand, counting down.
AGTACCATATTTTTTGAGTGGTCGAGTACGGTTTTTTAGTGTTTGAGTACGAGTACACGTGTAAGAGTGTGGTTTCAAACCTTAACTGGTGCTTGGCTACAAGTGTAGCCAAGCACCAGTTAAAGTTTGAAACCACACTCTTACACGCATACTCGTACTCGAACACTAAAAAAACCGTACTCGACCACTCAAAAAATACGGTACTCTTAATCGTACTGGTACTCGTTTTGGTACTCGTTTTCGTACTCTTTCCACCTCTAGTCGTAACACTGTTTCCCGTTGATCAGCGAAGTTAAGCGACATTGGGTCTGGGTAGTAGTTGGATCCGTGTCCAGATTATGTAGCGACCCGTGGTTCGGATCCTACGTAGAGCAGTAGATCCCCTCTGTCATATGACCTTAGATGTTACGAAGGAGGTTAAACAACAATCATTAGACAACGGAAGCAAACCGTGAAAAATATCCATGGATGCAGAACTGAAGCAAAGAGACTTAAGTTAGAAACTAGAGAAAGAATTATACGAAATAGAAATAGGACTAAATAAACATTCATCCACAAGATGAACGAGGAAGAAAACAAAAAATAACCCAAAATACTCCTACACATTTGCGAAAAGAAACATACAATGTAAAGAGAGTATTGGTCCGTTAGAAGATGGGGCGACCAAATACACAAATGCCAGAAACATGAACGAACTGCTTAATGAATAATTTAACTATGTTCAGCACCCCTGAATCCGAGAAGAAAGTAGGAAATCTATCATAGATGAATACTTTGACATAAATACAAATCAGCCAAGAACAAGTTCGGATGCGAATCTATTAATAAATTTAGAGTTCTCAGATGGAGATTTAATTAAGGCTCTATCACAAATATGAAAATTTAGCACCAGGGCCAGACACACAGGGTGCCATGTTTCTGAACAAATGCAAAGAGCGTATTGCTAAGCCACTATACTTTACAATAGAGAAAATCACTCGACACAGGGCAAATTCCAGTTTCATTAAAGAACCCAAACATTGCCCCTTTATTCAAAAGGGGTAACAGAGCAATGCCTAAGAACTATCGGACAATAGCTCTCACCTCCCATCTTATAAAGTGCTTACTACTCACAAGAAAAGAATTTATTCATTCCGAATCAGCACGGCTTCAGGGCTTGAAGATCATACTTATCACAGTTAATAGACCACCAAGAGAAAATACTGGAAACATTGTGTCAAGGTCAAAATACAGATATAATATATACTGATTTTGCTGAAGCCTTCGATAAATATGATCATGGAAACTTAAGAATACAGGATTTACAGGAAAGCTTGGACGATGTATATTTAATTTTCTGACCAAAAGAAGAGAAAGTTGTAATAAAAGGAGTTAAATCCGAGGTATTAGAAGTCGTTAGTGCCGTCCCACAAAGTGCAGTTTTAGCTCTCTTGCTGTTTATAATAATGATTGCAGACATTGATGCAGATATTTAATGACAGTATCGTATCTTGTTTCGCGGTTGACACAAAGGTATGCAAAGAAAAATCAAAGAAAGGTGACAGAGAAAAGTTGCAAAACAACATCCAAACATTGTTCAGGTGGATGGAAGACAACAATATAACGTTCAAGGAAGGAAAAATGCAACTTATAAGATATGGTAACAAAAAGAAGAAACAGAATAAAGGGTACAAAAGACTGCAAACCAAACAGATAACACCAAACCCACGAGTCAGGGATCCTAAATTAATAATATCATCAGATGCAGAATTCAGAAAGCACTATAACATTAAAATTACAACAGCTAGAAAAATAATGGAAATTATCTGAAGAAAAACTTCCACAGCAGAAAAGCAAACATCATGCTAAAATTATGGTAGAATCTAGTATGGTAGAATCTAGTCCTACCAATAATTAAGTATTGCTCAGTACTCACAAATCCATATAAAAACCAGACATTGTAAACATAAAAACCATACAAAGGACTTTTACGTCTACGACAGAGGAAACGAAAGTTGAAGAATACTGGTCTCGACTACAATCCCTGAAACTCTACTCCCTGGAAAGAAGATGCGAGCGGTACACAGTAATATATGTATGGAAAATGCTAAAGGGTTGTATACCTAACCATAGGCGTAGGGGCCCGATTTTGTCCGGGGGGGGGGGGGGGCAAGTTTTGCCCGATAAAAATAAGCGAAACCTAAACACTATTTGTAGGTATACACAACTGTACAAAGACTGAGCACCAAACAAGTTGCAACAATAGAATAAGTTGTAACAGGTTATATCAAGTGGGGTACTTAAATACTGCCGTTTTGCGACAGGTTTTCCTTTCTATAATCAACTATTGCATGGTTCAAGAGCTGAAGACATACATTTCGGGCAAAGAGATGATAGCCTATATGAAAATCATAAAAAGTTTCGAGTGAGATCGTGGTAATTGAAAATATGTGTAATGGGCTTTTGCCCGAATTTTCGGGTATAATTACCCGAAATAATTCAGTCGGGCTGAATTTGGGTGGTCAATTGCCCCCCCCCCCCCCCCGCCTCCTATGTCTATTTACCTAACCTTACAAATGAAATAGAAACACACTGGAATGAAAGAAGGGGCAGAATCTGTACTGTCCCCCCAGCTACGGTGGGACGGGGGTGCCATGAAAACGAAGGTGAAAAATATCCTCAGAATACGAGGCCCAAAACTTTTTAATGCGCTGCCATAAGAACTTAGGAACCTCTAGTACACCAACCTGGACAATTTCAAGACCCAGCTGGACAGGTTCTTCCGCAAAGCCCCTGATCAGCCAGGTATGGCTAGCTTCGAGGCCAGGAGGAGAGCGGAAAGCAATTTCCTCCTCCACCAAATATTGCAAATGAGGCGGGATGCTAATATATAGTCATACATTATCATAATAAATAATAATAATAATAATAAATTGTACTGATGAACATCATATGTAAAAACACGATCATCTACACCATACACCACATCTTCACCATACAGAAATTCCCACTTTTTGTGAATACTCAATCAGAGTCTCCGCATGCGTGATGGAATTATGATGTATATTATGAGAAAATAATGAGCCATATATGTATACTCATATATTTCTGCAACTATACAGGATTCTCTTCATGTAGACACAAATCGCCTCGCATGACCAACGCACCTCATATACATATATATAATTATTTACCTATTTTAAATTAGTTTTTACATATGCAGCAGTAGACTATGCGGTCATTACTCTACGTTTTAACCTCTCATAATGTTTCTCAAATTATACCATGGGTCCGTAATTAATCATAGAGACGAAGAGGGTACTTTATAACATATATATATATATATATATATATATATATATATATATATATATATATATATATATATATATATATATATATATATATATATATTATATATATATATATTACACGGTCCGTGTGTAACATAAAAGTTCCTCAGGGGACCATTCTGAGTTGTAACATATACTGTGTCTATATATATATATATATATATATATATATATATATATATATATATATATACCGCATACATAGAGTATATGTATTTTTGTATATAGGTGCAAGGAATTCGATGAGTGGATATGTGTAATAGGTAGCTATACTTCTATTCAAAAGATGAAACGATACTAATATTTAAAACCATCTGAGTTATTCTGGGAGAGTAACTCCATGATATTACCTGTACCTGATAATTAGTTATGTAAATTATCGCATAAAAAAAGTGGTTGGCATATATATATGTGTGTGTGTGTGTGTGTGTGTGTGTGTGTGTGTGTGTGTTTTTATATAATATATATATATATATAATATAATATATATATATATATATAATATAGATATATATATATAATATATATTATATATATATATGTATGTTATATATATATTAAATATCCGAAAAGCTTATATTTTTGTGATATATAATTTCGACGGTAATTTTTTCCTTATTGGGGAGTATTAGCATCTAAATTTGTTTTTAATAACTTTGGTGTTTTTTGAGACTCATTCCATGAAAAAAAAAAAATGAACATTGCAATTAAAACCGTTTTAGAGTTTTTAATTAGAATTTTGCTGTAAAAAACAGTTACCTTTTATATATATATTGTGTGTGTGTGTGTGTGTGTGTGTGCGTGTGCGTGTGGTTAGTACGGAAATGATGTCGAATGTCGTCTCATTGGTGTGCGTGAATTGAGGAACAGTTTCTACCCGTTTTACCCTAATGACAAATAAAAAAAAAAAATCCTTTTGTCCTTTTGGGAGAAACGTAGAAAGGCAAAGAATGGAACACTTCCTCAGTCCCTCATTGTCGCAAAAAGAAAAAAATTAATTTCAGATTTGGATTTCGATGGAAGCGATTCGTACGGAGGAACCGAACGTGCCCCCGAGATAAAAGTGTGAGGTATACCCACGTATACCCGCGCGTTCCTTTTGCCATAGACACGGCCGTCCCTGGGTACGGCAGATGGTGAGCCAAATGACTGGGAGGATCGGGAGTAGGGAATGGGGTAAGGGGTTAGGCGGCTTTATTTTAGGCGTGAGGCGGAAATGGGTGGCAGGTGGGTACTACCCCCCCCCCCCCTAAAAAAGAAAGAAACTGAGGATCAAATTAGAGAAAGTGAGACAATTTCAAAAGAGTAATCATAAAAAAGGGTGGCTTTGTTGGATCTTTTACTGTTAATGAACTTCGTTTACGACCTCTTACGCGCACGCACACACACACACACACACACACACACATATATTAATATATATATATATATATATATATATACCTTTGGTTAGCTTTCGCTCGAATTGTTCATTCTGACGAAGGTCAAGCTTTTCACTCCACCTTAGACCTACAGTTTAACGTGGAATCCGAACCACGCCCTTCCAGCAGTCCAGCGTC
>JAJOZX010002830.1:12500-40000 GCA_023014485.1 Bathynomus jamesi | reverse complement strand
ACACTGCGATGACATGGTTGGAGGGGCAGGACGAGTGTGACTCCGTTCAATCGCTTCGTCTGAAAACATTGCGTGATTTAGCCGCAACAGAAAAAAGAAAGTCTTCCTTAAAGCAGCTGTCAATCCACTCAGTTCTTGTCTTAAATAAATTACAGTCCATACATTTTATATTTTATTACATTACATTTTATATATGTATTTTTGGTGACTACTATATTAATAATATTGTAAAATATATGTTCAAGATACATGTACTGTATGGACCTACGTTACGGTGTTGCAACGTACAAATTCTTAATAATGTCCAATTATCCGGATTTTCGATTATTCGCTATTCGGGCCACTCTTCGTCCCAATTAGTTCGGATAATCGGCGCTCTACTGTATATATATATATATGTGTGTGTGTGTGTGTGTGTGTGTGTGTAATATGAAATGTCATGCATGAACACGCAAAATTTTGCATAATGCAAAAATGGACCCACCAAAAGTTGAACCCTGTACCTCTTGACTAGAAGGCGAGAGCGCTACCACCATATTACAACAAGGAAAAAGTTAGTACAACTTGGTGGATATTGCAATATTTGAGGGGAAACATAACGCTTTTGCGTCTAAAGGTGGTTTCCATATCAACCCCCTTGCGCTCGAGGAAAATGGCAGTATTTCATTCAGCTCTCTGGTATAACACTGGAGGATTGGTATGGAAAACACCGCTGAACGCGAAAACGTTATGTATTTCTTCGGGTGTTAAAATATCCACCAGGTTGTACTAACTTTTACTTTGCGTAGTGTGGTGGTAGCGCCTTCGCCTTCTATTCAAGAGGTGCTGGGTTCGAATCTTGGTGGGAGCATTTTTATATTATGCAAAATCGTGAGCGTTTATACATGATATTCCATCTAGCAGTCCCCAGTTGTAAATCACAGATTTAAATGAAATACTCTCATTTACGACGAGTGTAAAGCGGTTCATGCGGAAAATAACTCTAAATGCAAAAGTATTGTGTTCCCTCAAGTGTTCCCTCGAGCAGTACTAACTTTTTACCTTGTAGCGTGGTAATTACCCCCTCGTTTTCTACTCAAGCGGTTCTGTGTTCGAATCCTGGTGGGAACATTTTTGTGTGTGTGTATATATATATATGTATATATATGTGTGTGTGTGTATATATATATGCAAACAATTCACAAACGGCACGTGATCTTTTTAATAAGCAAGGAATCACAAGGAAAAGGAAAATAAAACATTTCGTGTTTTATTTTACTTTTCCCTGTGGTTCCTTGCTTTTATATATATATATATATATATACAGGGTGGGTAAAAAAAAGTGACCCCTTAGAGGTAAACTGTCATATTAAAAAAAGTGACGGAAGTAGAGCTCACAAACTTCATAGATGCGTACCTTACGTTGTTCGTCTTAATTGAGAAGTTGCTCGATGTGTCCCTCTTCCTGCTCAACGCAGGCCTCCAAACGTGGACGCCACTGATCAATACACCTGTTTACATATCGTTGAGACACCTTCTCCCAGCCGAGCAGAATTCTTTCCCGTAGTTCAGCTATGTCTCGTAATATTGGTGAAAGATCGGGGCTACTAACCGGCCACATATTGGGTTCGATAAAATCCGATGTTTCTTTCTCAAGGAATGTGACAGTTTGGCGTGCTCTGTGAGCAAGGGCTCCATTTTGTTGGAAAGTATATCTTACACTCTATCTAACTGATATTCGACGAATTAATGGTGAAAGATATACTTTCCAACAAGATAGAGCCCCTGCTTACAGAGCACGCCAAACTGTCACATTCCTTGAGAACGAAACACCGGATTTTATCGAACCCAATATGTGGCCGGCTAATATCCCCGATCTTTCACCACTAGATTATGGTGTCTGGGAAGTCCTGAAGTCCAAAGTTTACATTCCTGGTACCAATATAAGAGACATAGATGAACTACGGGAAAGAATTCTGCTCGGCTAGGAGAAGGTGTCTCAACGATATGTAAACAGGTGTATTGATCAGTGGCGTCCACGTTTGGAGGCCTTGCGTTGAGCAGGAAGGGGGACACATTGAGCAACTTTTCAATTAAGACGAACAACATGCTAAGGTAAGCATCTATAAAGTTTACCTCTAAGAGGTCACTTTTTTACCCACCCTGTATATATATATATATATATATATATATATATATATATATATATATATATATATATATATGATTAATTTCACAATTAAACACGAAATGAATGAATGATGCAAACCACAAAGAAAAAGAAAAATTATTCCAAGGCCTTTCGTGTATTCATGTATTCAGAATTCCCTGACGAGGTGTATTTCTGAATACAGGAAAGGCCTTGAAATCATTTTTCTTTTTCCTTGTGGGTTGCATCAAACAAATATATATCAGTGGCGACTGGTGAACTTTTCATCTAGGTATGCAAACAAATTTAAAAACATAACTCAGCACAAAAACCAATTGCGAGTGCCGTAGGCACGAACCTAATAGCTAGGAGGCCTGAGGTGAGCGGTAGTTCCACCAGCGGGGTCCGGGCAGAGCCCGGAAGGCAACGCTTTTCTGTATTTTCAGAAGCATTTTCTAAAATTCTAACAGGATTTATTTAACATATCATATCTTTGGGAATTTTCCAGATTAGCTGCAGTTGGACTGCTGTTGGACCCAGTCACTTTTTTTCAAAAAATACAAAAAAATAAATAAAAAAAAATCGAAATTTTTTTTTTTTGTGAAATTATGATTATTATTTTTTTTTTTGCTTAAAAAGATGTATTTTGGCTAAATAATAATAACCTATAAATAGCATGTTTTGAAAAAAGTGATTAGAAAGTGTTCAAAAACGCCAAAAAAGTCGTAAAATTTCTCATCAAATTATACATAAAATCTTACACGAAATTTTTATTCAAAATTATTTATTTGAACTGAAAATCCAACCTCAGAGTTTTTTTGAAAATTTCTTCAGTGACTATGTTGTAAAAATGTTCCATTTTCTCCATCAATTTTCTTAAACAAGACTTTTCAATTGAAATCAAGAAGAGATTTGACAGCCTTGCTTGACTTCGTGTATTTCACGGATCACCTGAAGATCAGGGCCCCCCAGCCTTCTTTAGTTAGCCTTATAACGAAAATATCACGACCTAACCTAACCAATCGTTAGGTCAACTATACGCCCTTGACGATTGGTTAGGTTAGGTCGTGATATTTTCGTTAGTTAGTCTTATAAAGCTAACTAAAGAAGGCTGCGGGCCCTGATCTTCAGGTGATCCCATTTCGCAAATAAGTTTTTATTCTTTTTAGTGCACAAAAAGATCGTTCTACAGATCTACAGATCTACAGAAGCTAAGGCTAACAAAGACCCTAAGATCCACTCTAAGGTTAGCCCGAGAGAAAGGAAAGAGTAGGGGGTTAAGAGAAGAGAATAAGGGGTTAAGTAAGGAGCAACACAGGCACGTGCACAGGGGGGGGGGGCTTGGGGTGCTTGAGCCCCTGCCCTTTTTCTTCTTCATATCAAAAGTGCCCTTTTAGTCAAAATTCATAAATATATTGATTCGACATAAATTTGAATTAATTAGTTATATTTTTATTTAGTTACTGCTACTTCAACAGATTTTCAAAACTGGAATTACTTTGATCTATGATTTTTTTATTAGAATAATAAACTTAACATACCGTTACTATTATTTTGTCAATCAGGGAGGGCGTCCCTAGTGGTAACACTGACTGCAGCTGTTCACTGTTGATTGCGTCTCTCGGGTATGTGGGTGTATTGTTTACTGTTTGTTTATTTTACGTTAACCTAAGCTAACTAGTGATTTCTCACTGATAATTATGGTAAGTTGGAATCCAAAGCAGTGTGACATTACTCCAAAAAATATTGTATGACATTACTCGTAAAGTTAGTAAAAACGTCCACGTCCCCTACTAGGCTAGGCCCATCAGTACACCAGTGTGTCAAACGATGGATTTTTGGGTTTTAGTACTGGCATGAATTTTATGGAAAATTTGGGAGTACCGAAATGGAAGACCCACCTAATCTTGGATAAGCCATATTGACATTAAAATAAATAATAATAATAAAAAATAACTCAGAAGGAGAACATGAACTCTTGCTGAGAAAAATTAAATAAACACCAACGAAAAAAACAAATATGGGATGAAAAGAAAAAGATCCCATGGCTAGAAATAGCAACACGGTTTTAAGAAGAAGAAGAAAAAGATCGGGATAAGCAGAATAACAGGGCGAGAAGCTGAATAAGCATAAGCTGAGGAAGCATAAGAACAGCGACGGAAAAAGCCGGATTAAAAATGTTTTAGTGGTGTTAAGAGATAAAATTTATAACAGTTTCAAGGTAAGAAGTTCATAAATTTCCCTTCGGTTATTAAATTTAGGTTAAATAAGCTGACATTTCAGCTGTAATTGTTTAACAAAAGTGTATGGAAGTCCAGTTTATGGACACATAGTTAGGCTAGTTCATCTTTGGCCTAGGTCTTCCAACTCCAACGTAGCCTAGGTTGTGTTTAGGCTAATCTGGTTGGAGCAGGACCTATTTTTTCCATATATAAATGGTGGCCCGTGTGGGGAAGGGTTATTTGCTGTGAAAACCTTAACCTTGAATAAAATAAAATAAAATAAAATAAAATAAATTAAAATAAAAAAATAATAAAATTACGCCTTATAAAACATTTTGACATCTGAACAGAATTTATTCCATGTTTGGCTTTTTCAAATACTACATATAAATAATAATAAATTACGAAGTCCTAACTAAAAATAAAAATAAGAAATAATTCAAATGCTTCAGAACTTATCATTTGGTCATAAATGTGGTAAAATTCTAGAATAAGGGTAATCAGAAGCCTAGCCTATTTAACCAAAATAAAGCTTATTTATAGAGTTGAAAGGGTTTTAGGATTTTGGGGACTTAATTTTGGAAAAATAAAATAAATAAAGTATGGCTGAATGTGAAGCAATTGAGGCAACGATTAAATCATTAAAAAGGAAGAGATCAGCAAGGAAGGGAGTAATTACCAGGCTTTTAACTACCTTTAATAGCAAAGAAAATCCAAATAAAAGGGATTATGATACTATTTTGGGTGGTTTAAATAGAATTAAACAGGAAATAATAATTATAGATGAGGAAATTGTTACAGAAACTGATGCGTTAAATGTTGGTGAAGAGAGATATACAACACTTTTGTGTGAACAAGAACAGAATATTTGTGAAATAGATTCTCACATAAATGAATTATATGCTGCTTTAGATAATCTACCAAATAATTTAGAGGCTACAAATCAAAGTTTGATTGAGGCCTTCAGAAATGTATCCATTTCTAATGATGACAATAAACAACTAAAAGCCAAGTTACCAACATTACAAGTACCAATATTTGAGGGTGATCGAACAAAATTTCAGTCTTTTCTAGAAAAATTTGATAGTTTAATTGGCAATAAAGATTATATATCTGATGTTGATAAATTCAGTTATCTCCTTAATTATTTAAAGGGCCCAGCCCTAAAACTGGTTGATGCCTTACCGGCAATTGGCAGTTCATATAAAATAGCTCTCAAATTACTAGAAAGAAATTTCTTAAATAAAAAAGAAATAGTAAATGATTTGGCAATAAAATTAAAAAATATAAAACCAGCCAAGGATAACCATCAGGATCTGTACAATTTCTATTGTGAAATTGAATGCATGTTAGGTCATCTACAAAATAATGATATAGATCTAGAGAAATCAGCATGGTTTATCCAAGCCATAATATTTGATTGTTTACCTACCCAAATTAGGGATATTTTCCAAAGAATAACGGGAAATACATACCCTACCCTTGATGAAATAAGGAATGAATTTCCAAATGTTTTGTCAATGTACAAATCTTCAAAGATAGATTCACAAATAAAGATAGATTCACAAATAAAGATTGATTCACAAACAAAGAGAATACAAACAAAACCACAACCACAACAAAAAGACAAATCAGAACAAAAAGTGATAGGTCTAACTCCTACACTACGAAATTTTAATGTTACGACAGAATTTGTACGTAAGTGTAAATTTTGTTCAGCCGATGATCACTATAGCACACGATGTACTAAATATGTAGACTTAGAATCCCGGATAAATAGGTGTTCTCAGTTAAACCTTTGTACTAAATGCACAGGAGCAGGACATACTAACAAAGACTGCAAAACAAAAATAAGATTCAAATGTGTTAATTGTGGAAGTATAAATCATGTCTCTTGTCTTTGTGATTCATTTAAAAATTCAAATAAACAAAACCTAAAGAAAAATGAAAAAACATTTAATGGACATATATCAATAAATAATGTCAATAAAAATTCTAGTGTACTCCTACCTACAATAACCTTAGATTTAAAAAATAAAGAAGGTGGGACAACTCCTATAAGATGTCTAATAGATTCTTGTTCCCAACAAACATTTGTAGATCAATCATTAGTTAATCAATTAGGCCTACAAACTCATAAAAATGAACAAGAATTATGTATAACATCATTTGTCAAAGAAAATGAACAGAAAGAAAAATATAATACAGTCAATTTAGATCTAGATATACCCACAGAGAATAAAACAACAAACATAGAAGCAGTAGTCATTGAACAAGTTGGTCAACAAAAATTTAAAATACCAAATTTAAAAGAAGTAATACAACAACTTAAAAAGCAATATAAAATTGCAGATAGAAATTTAAATGATGATATAATAGATAATGTTCAAATGTTAATTGGAGCTGATTATATTCACTTAATTCAGAAGGGCATAGTCAGAATAGGAGATGGGATTGCTCTAGATACTCACTGGGGTATAGCTCCACTGGGACACATAGATAATTATAAAATAACAATGAAAAATAAAATATATGACTAACAAACTTGCCCTATTATGACAAGGTCTTACACAACTCAAATAATGACATAAATACTGAAATATTAAATAAATCATTAACAACTGAAGAATTAGATAAAGGTGTACAACAGCTCTGGCTATTAGAGTCAGTGGGGGTGCAAGATGGTGATCATACAGATGAAAATCAATTAATGGCTGAAAATTTTGAAAACACCATCATGTATGAAAATGGCCATTATTCAATTGAACTACCTTGGAAGATCAATAGTCCAAAATTAAATGATAATCTAAAGGTAGCTAAAGGTCATCTCTATAATTTGATGAGAAGATTAAAAAATGATAAGAGAATTAAAATGTATGATGATGTTTTCAAGGACCAGTTAGAAAAGGCTTCATTGAAGAAGTTAAAGATCACCCCTTTAAAAAAGACAACTGCCATTATCTTACTCACACAGGAGTCTATAGAAAGGATGCACCCACAACAAAACTTAGAGTTGTGTATAACTGTAGTCTTAAAGATGGCAATAAGCATAGCTTGAATGACTGTCTCATAGAGGGGCCTAATCTTATTTCAGACCTTGTAAAACCTTCTAAGATTTAGATTAGATGACTATGCAGTTCAAAGTGATATAAGCAAAGCTTTTTGAGAATTCATCTGAAAAATAACTATGACAAAGATCAACTAAGATTCTTGTGGTTTAATGATCCATATGACTTAAATAAGGGGTTTAAAACATTTAAATTTAATGTGGTTTTGTTTGGAGCAAATGCAAGTCCTAGTTTACTGGCTTTAACCATCAAACATCACTTAAATTTGTATGATGAAAATGATTTAACTGTTCAGTTCTTGAAAGATCACTTCTATGTAGATAACCTTGTAGGATCAACCAAAACAGAGTCGGAATTAAATGAAGTTTACATAAAAGCAGATAAAATAATGAAAGAAGGTAATTTTGAATTAAGAGAGTGGATCACAAATAATGAGAGACTAAATCAAAAAATAAAATCAGAAGACAAAGGATTAACAGAACCAAATAACAGGGTGAAAACATTAGGCATGATCTGGGATTTGAACTCAGATTCTAAAGTTCATGATTCACTCTGCACAAAAGGCTACACCTTAGATACAACAGCTAACACAAAAAGAAAGATCTTATCCGAAAGTTCAAAAATATTTGATCCTATGGGTTTACTCCTTCCTTCTACTATCAGATCCAGGGTTCTTTTACAAGAATTTTGGAAACAGAAACTAGACTGGGATGATCCTATAACCAATAAACAACAAGATAGCTGGAAAAGGTTAGCTAAAGATCTCAATAAATTACAAAACATAAATATTCCCAGAGTTTGTGGACACAGAGATACACCTCAAACCTTGCATGTATTTGGTGATGCCAGTGAAAAGGTGTATGGCTGTTGCGCTTACCTTGTAGGTGAGGATGGCAGCCATTTGATCTATGCCAAGGGAAAGTAACACCCTTAAAACAAAAAGAAACTATTCCTCAGCTTGAACTACTTGCGGGTTATCTAGCTGTAAAAATAACAGTATTTCTCCATGAAGTCTATTATGATGTAAACATCACAACTACATATATTTGGCTTGATAGTCAAATCTGCTTGGCATGGATCAACTCTGATGAGTTAAACTCAAAAAACATCTTTGTCCGTAACAGATTAAGAGACATAAAAGAAGCTAGACAAAATTTGGACATAACCTTCAGATACATTCCAACAAAACAAAATCCGGCAGACTTTCTCACAAGAGGATTATCCTTCAAATTACTAAAATCCAACAAAAATTGGTTTCATGGACCTGAATTCATTCAGGATGAAACAATGTGGCCAGCAGAACAAATTAATGTAAAACTTAACATGATAATAACAAATAAAGTTGAGCCACTATTAGATTATAACAGTTATTCTGACTTTGGCAAACTTGTAAGGGTAACATCTTACTGTCTCAGATTCATTCACAACTGTTTAAAGAAAAAAATAAACAAAGAAATAATAATGAAATGTATACAAGTCTAGCTACCAAATATTGGATTAACCACATACAACAAACAGAATACAAAAATGAAATAGATTTTTTAACAATTGGTAAACAAAGGAACAAAGTACCCTCTGTGGTAATAAACTTGAATCTTTACATGACAAAGATGGCTTTTAAGATGTAAGGGTAGATTAAACAAATCACAAATCACATATAACAGTAAACAACCCCTTCTTCTTCCTAGGTTCCATCACATTACAACCCTAATTATTAGAGAGAAACACAATGAACTTTATCACATGGGCGTTCCACAAACATTAAATGCCATTAGAAAGTTGTATTGGATACCCAAAGGCAGAATGACTGTAAAGACAGTTTTGAATAACTGTGTCACCTGCAAAAGGATTCATTCCAGATCTTTCAGGAAGACCAATCCTCCTGATTTGCCAACAGAGAGAGTCACCTTTAATAGGCCTTTTGAAACAGTTGGCATAGACTATACAGGAAGTTTGACTGTTGGTCTGGGAACAACAGAACAAAAAATGTACATCATACTTTACACATGTTCATCTTCTAGAGCAGTCAGCCTAGACGTAGTGAGTGATCTCACCGCAGAATCATTTGTCTATAGCTTTAGAAGATTTTGTGCTAAGCATTCTGTACCCAAAATTGTTTGGACAGATAATGCAACCTATTTCAAGGCTGGTGAAAACCAAATAAATGACATATTACAAAATTCACATACCATAACATATCTACAAAATAACAAATAAAATGGAAATACATCCCTGTTGCATCACCATGGTATGGAGCAATCTGGAAAGGAATATCCAAACAATAAAGAATTGCCTAAAGAAATCTAGTAAAAAACAATTGAATTCTTTGAACTTCTCACTCTCATTAGTGAAATTGAGAATGTTGTCATAACAGACCTCTTACTTATGTAGGGATAATATTAATGATGTAGAGGCCTCTCACCCAAATCATTTGATTAAGGGAGAAGTCATTAACCTTCTACCTGATTACAATATCTCCTTGGATGATCCACCTTGGAGTGATAATAATCATGATTTGCAAATAGATTATCACAAATAACAATATAAAAACAAAATTTAAAAAGCAATGGAGTGATGAATACCTTGTTGGGTTGAGAGAAAGACATAAATATATACAAAACAAAGACTGGGTTAATAAAATTAGGGTAGGAGATGTAGTTCTATTAGACAAAATACACCAAGACAGTGTTGGCCATTAGGTAGAGTTTTAGAACTAAAAACTGGGGAAGATGGATTAACCAGGGTTGTAAAACTTAAACTGCTTCAGGTGAAACTATAAGAGATGTATCACTCTTATACCCCCTAGAAGTAGGACCAACAACTGTTAACAAAAATGATCAGATGATGAATCTATAATAGATTCTGATGATGATCAAAATTTGACCCAAACTATACCAAACCTAACCTGTTCAATAAATGATGTAACTAGTCCTACTACTACAATAACCTATACCACAAATAGTAGACCACAACGTTCAACTGCTCTACGAGCTAGGCAGATGTTACAACAAAAGATAAGGGCTGGAGTATTGTAATATTTCCTATGGAAATAAACTAAAATGCAACACCCTTTCATTTTGAAAAGGGTGAGGACTTTATAAAATGCTACACTCTTCTATTAAAAAGTGAGGAAAAACAAAAATGGAATAACAATAAAACATAAAATATAGGTAATCTAAGATGGGTTAATAAATATTAAAGAAAAAATTGGGTTTCACATGCAATTTTTCCTTTCTGGCTGGCCCAATGTATGGAAAATTTGGAGTACCGAAATGGAAGACCCACCTAATCTTGGATAAGCCATATTGACATTAAAATAAATAATAATAAAAAAAATAACTCAGAAGGAGAACATGAACTCTTGCTGAGAAAAATTAAATAAACCCAACGAAAAAAACAAATATGGGATGAAAAGAAAAATCCATGGCTAGAAATAGCAACACGGTTTTAAGAAGAAGAAGAAAAGATCGGGATAAGCAGAATAACAGGGCGAGAAGCTGAATAAGCATAAGCTGAGGAAGCATAAGAACAGCGACGGAAAAGCCGGATTAAAAAGTTTTAGTGGTGTTAAGAGATAAAATTTTAACAGTTTCAAGGTAAGAAGTTCATAAATTTCCCTTCGGTTATTAAATTTAGGTTAAATAAGCTGACATTTCAGCTGTAATTGTTTAACAAAAGTGTATGGAAGTCCAGTTTATGGACACATAGTTAGGCTAGTTCATCTTTGGCCTAGGTCTTCCAACTCCAACGTAGCCTAGGTTGTGTTTAGGCTAATCTGGTTGGAGCAGGACCTATTTTTTCCATATATAAATGGTGGCCCGTGTGGGGAAGGGTTATTTGCTGTGAAAACCTTAACCTTGAATAAAATAAAATAAAATAAAATAAAATAAATTAAAATAAAAAAATAATAAAATTACGCCTTATAAAACATTTTGACATCTGAACAGAATTTATTCCATGTTTGGCTTTTTCAAATACTACATATAAATAATAATAAATTACGAAGTCCTAACTAAAATAAAAATAAGAAATAATTCAAATGCTTCAGAACTTATCATTTGGTCATAAATGTGGTAAAATTCTAGAATAGGGTAATCAGAAGCCTAGCCTATTTAACCAAAATAAAGCTTATTTATAGAGTTGAAAGGGTTTAGGATTTTGGGGACTTAATTTTGGAAAAATAAAATAAATAAAGTATGGCTGAATGTGAAGCAATTGAGGCAACGATTAAATCATTAAAAAGGAAGAGATCAGCAAGGAAGGGAGTAATTACCAGGCTTTAACTACCTTTAATAGCAAAGAAAATCCAAATAAAAGGGATTATGATACTATTTTGGGTGGTTTAAATAGAATTAAACAGGAAATAATAATTATAGATGAGGAAATTGTTACAGAAACTGATGCGTTAAATGTTGGTGAAGAGAGATATACAACACTTTTGTGTGAACAAGAACAGAATATTTGTGAAATAGATTCTCACATAAATGAATTATATGCTGCTTTAGATAATCTACCAAATAATTTAGAGGCTACAAATCAAAGTTTGATTGAGGCCTTCAGAAAATGTATCCATTTCTAATGATGACAATAAACAACTAAAGCCAAGTTACCAACATTACAAGTACCAATATTTGAGGGTGATCGAACAAAATTTCAGTCTTTTCTAGAAAAATTTGATAGTTTAATTGGCAATAAAGATTATATATCTGATGTTGATAAATTCAGTTATCTCCTTAATTATTTAAAGGGCCCAGCCCTAAAACTGGTTGATGCCTTACCGGCAATTGGCAGTTCATATAAAATAGCTCTCAAATTACTAGAAAGAAATTTCTTAAATAAAAAAGAAATAGTAAATGATTTGCAATAAAATTAAAAAATATAAAACCAGCCAAGGATAACCATCAGGATCTGTACAATTTCTATTGTGAAATTGAATGCATGTTAGGTCATCTACAAAATAATGATATAGATCTAGAGAAATCAGCATGGTTTATCCAAGCCATAATATTTGATTGTTTACCTACCCAAATTAGGGATATTTTCCAAAGAATAACGGGAAATACATACCCTACCCTTGATGAAATAAGGAATGAATTTCCAAATGTTTTGTCATGTACAAATCTTCAAAGATAGATTCACAAATAAAGATAGATTCACAAATAAAGATTGATTCACAAACAAAGAGAATACAAACAAAACCACAACCACAACAAAAAGACAAATCAGAACAAAAAGTGATAGGTCTAACTCCTACACTACGAAATTTTAATGTTACGACAGAATTTGTACGTAAGTGTAAATTTTGTTCAGCCGATGATCACTATAGCACACGATGTACTAAATATGTAGACTTAGAATCCCGGATAATAGGTGTTCTCAGTTAAACCTTTGTACTAAATGCACAGGAGCAGGACATACTAACAAAGACTGCAAAACAAAAATAAGATTCAAATGTGTTAATTGTGGAAGTATAAATCATGTCTCTTGTCTTTGTGATTCATTTAAAAATTCAAATAAACAAAACCTAAAGAAAAATGAAAAAACATTTAATGGACATATATCAATAAATAATGTCATAAAATTCTAGTGTACTCCTACCTACAATAACCTTAGATTTAAAAAATAAAGAAGGTGGGACACTCCTATAAGATGTCTAATAGATTCTTGTTCCCAACAAACATTTGTAGATCAATCATTAGTTAATCAATTAGGCCTACAAACTCATAAAAATGAACAAGAATTATGTATAACATCATTTGTCAAAGAAAATGAACAGAAAGAAAAATATAATACAGTCAATTTAGATCTAGATATACCCACAGAGAATAAAACAACAAACATAGAAGCAGTAGTCATTGAACAAGTTGGTCAACAAAAATTTAAAATACCAAATTTAAAAGAAGTAATACAACAACTTAAAAAGCAATATAAAATTGCAGATAGAAATTTAAATGATGATATAATAGATAATGTTCAAATGTTAATTGGAGCTGATTATATTCACTTAATTCAGAAGGGCATAGTCAGAATAGGAGATGGGATTGCTCTAGATACTCACTGGGGTATAGCTCCACTGGGACACATAGATAATATAAATAACAATGAAAAATAAAAATATATGACTAACAAACTTGCCCTATTATGACAAGGTCTTACACAACTCAAATAATGACATAAATACTGAAATATTAAATAAATCATTAACAACTGAAGAATTAGATAAAGGTGTACAACAGCTCTGGCTATTAGAGTCAGTGGGGGTGCAAGATGGTGATCATACAGATGAAAATCAATTAATGGCTGAAAATTTTGAAAACACCATCATGTATGAAAATGGCCATTATTCAATTGAACTACCTTGGAAGATCAATAGTCCAAAATTAAATGATAATCTAAAGGTAGCTAAAGGTCATCTCTATAATTTGATGAGAAGATTAAAAAATGACAAGAGAATTAAAATGTATGATGATGTTTTCAAGGACCAGTTAGAAAAAGGCTTCATTGAAGAAGTTAAAGATCACCCCTTTAAAAAAGACAACTGCCATTATCTTACTCACACAGGAGTCTATAGAAAGGATGCACCCACAACAAAACTTAGAGTTGTGTATAACTGTAGTCTTAAAGATGGCAATAAGCATAGCTTGAATGACTGTCTCATAGAGGGGCCTAATCTTATTTCAGACCTTGTAAAAATCCTTCTAAGATTTAGATTAGATGACTATGCAGTTCAAAGTGATATAAGCAAAGCTTTTTTGAGAATTCATCTGAAAAATAACTATGACAAAGATCAACTAAGATTCTTGTGGTTTAATGATCCATATGACTTAAATAAAGGGTTTAAAACATTTAAATTTAATGTGGTTTTGTTTGGAGCAAATGCAAGTCCTAGTTTACTGGCTTTAACCATCAAACATCACTTAAATTTGTATGATGAAAATGATTTAACTGTTCAGTTCTTGAAAGATCACTTCTATGTAGATAACCTTGTAGGATCAACCAAAACAGAGTCAGAATTAAATGAAGTTTACATAAAAGCAGATAAAATAATGAAAGAAGGTAATTTTGAATTAAGAGAGTGGATCACAAATAATGAGAGACTAAATCAAAAAATAAAATCAGAAGACAAAGGATTAACAGAACCAACAAACAGGGTGAAAACATTAGGCATGATCTGGGATTTGAACTCAGATTCTAAAGTTCATGATTCACTCTGCACAAAAGGCTACACCTTAGATACAACAGCTAACACAAAAAGAAAGATCTTATCCGAAAGTTCAAAAATATTTGATCCTATGGGTTTACTCCTTCCTTCTACTATCAGATCCAGGGTTCTTTTACAAGAATTTTGGAAACAGAAACTAGACTGGGATGATCCTATAACCAATAAACAACAAGATAGCTGGAAAAGGTTAGCTAAAGATCTCAATAAATTACAAAACATAAATATTCCCAGAGTTTGTGGACACAGAGATACACCTCAAACCTTGCATGTATTTGGTGATGCCAGTGAAAAGGTGTATGGCTGTTGCGCTTACCTTGTAGGTGAGGATGGCAGCCATTTGATCTATGCCAAGGGGAAAGTAACACCCTTAAAACAAAAGAAAACTATTCCTCAGCTTGAACTACTTGCGGGTTATCTAGCTGTAAAAATAACAGTATTTCTCCATGAAGTCTATTATGATGTAAACATCACAACTACATATATTTGGCTTGACAGTCAAATCTGCTTGGCATGGATCAACTCTGATGAGTTAAACTCAAAAAACATCTTTGTCCGTAACAGATTAAGAGACATTAAAGAAGCTAGACAAAATTTGGACATAACCTTCAGATACATTCCAACAAAACAAAATCCTGCAGACTTTCTCACAAGAGGATTATCCTGTAAATTACTAAAATCCAACAAAAATTGGTTTCATGGACCTGAATTCATTCAGGATGAAACAATGTGGCCAGCAGAACAAATTAATGTAAAACTTAACATGATAACCAAATAAAGTTGAGCCACTATTAGATTATAACAGTTATTCTGACTTTGGCAAACTTGTAAGGGTAACATCTTACTGTCTCAGATTCATTCACAACTGTTTAAAGAAAATAAATAAACAAAGAAATAATGATAATGAAATGTATACAAGTCTAGCTACCAAATATTGGATTAACCACATACAACAAACAGAATACAAAAATGAAATAGATTTTTTAACAATTGGTAAACAAAGGAACAAAGTACCCTCTGTGGTAATAAACTTGAATCTTTACATTGACAAAGATGGCTTATTAAGATGTAAGGGTAGATTAAACAAATCACAAATCACATATAACAGTAAACAACCCCTTCTTCTTCCTAGGTTCCATCACATTACAACCCTAATTATTAGAGAGAAACACAATGAACTTTATCACATGGGCGTTCCACAAACATTAAATGCCATTAGAAAGTTGTATTGGATACCCAAAGGCAGAATGACTGTAAAGACAGTTTTGAATAACTGTGTCACCTGCAAAAGGATTCATTCCAGATCTTTCAGGAAGACCAATCCTCCTGATTTGCCAACAGAGAGAGTCACCTTTAATAGGCCTTTTGAAACAGTTGGCATAGACTATACAGGAAGTTTGACTGTTGGTCTGGGAACAACAGAACAAAAAATGTACATCATACTTTACACATGTTCATCTTCTAGAGCAGTCAGCTTAGACGTAGTGAGTGATCTCTCCGCAGAATCATTTGTCTATAGCTTTAGAAGATTTTGTGCTAAGCATTCTGTACCCAAAATTGTTTGGACAGATAATGCAACCTATTTCAAGGCTGGTGAAAACCAAATAAATGACATATTACAAAATTCACATACCATAACATATCTACAAAATAACAAAATAAAATGGAAATACATCCCTGTTGCATCACCATGGTATGGAGCAATCTGGGAAAGGAATATCCAAACAATAAAGAATTGCCTAAAGAAATCAATAGGTAAAAAACAAATTGAATTCTTTGAACTTCTCACTCTCATTAGTGAAATTGAGAATGTTGTCAATAACAGACCTCTTACTTATGTAGGGGATAATATTAATGATGTAGAGCCTCTCACCCCAAATCATTTGATTAAGGGAGAAGTCATTAACCTTCTACCTGATTACAATATCTCCTTGGATGATCCACCTTGGAGTGATAATAATCATGATTTGCAAAATAGATTATCACAAATAACAAATATAAAAACAAAATTTAAAAAGCAATGGAGTGATGAATACCTTGTTGGGTTGAGAGAAAGACATAAATATATACAAAACAAAGACTGGGTTAATAAAATTAGGGTAGGAGATGTAGTTCTAATTAGACAAAATACACCAAGACAGTGTTGGCCATTAGGTAGAGTTTTAGAACTAAAAACTGGGGAAGATGGATTAACCAGGGTTGTAAAACTTAAAACTGCTTCAGGTGAAACTATAAGAGATGTATCACTCTTATACCCCCTAGAAGTAGGACCAACTACTGTTAACAAAAATGATCAAGATGATGAATCTATAATAGATTCTGATGATGATCAAAATTTGACCCAAACTATACCAAACCTAACCTGTTCAATAAATGATGTAACTAGTCCTACTACTACAATAACCTATACCACAAATAGTAGACCACAACGTTCAACTGCTCTACGAGCTAGGCAGATGTTACAACAAAAGATAAGGGCTGGAGTATTGTAATATTTCCTATGGAAAATAAACTAAAATGCAACACCCTTTCATTTTGAAAAGGGTGAGGACTTTATAAAATGCTACACTTTTTATATTAAAAAGTGAGGAAAAACAAAAATGGAATAACAAATAAAACATAAAATATAGGTAATCTAAGATGGGTTAATAAATATTAAAGAAAAAATTGGGTTTCACATGCAATTTTTCCTTTCTGGCTGGCCCCAATGTATGGAAAATTTGGGAGTACCGAAATGGAAGACCCACCTAATCTTGGATAAGCCATATTGACATTAAAAAAAATAATAATAAAAAATAACTCAGAAGGAGAACATGAACTCTTGCTGAGAAAAATTAAAAAGACACCAACGAAAAAACAAATATGGGATGAAAAGAAAAAAGATCCCATGGCTAGAAATAGCAACACGGTTTTAAGAAGAAGAAAAAGATCGGGATAAGCAGAATAACAGGGCGAGAAGCTGAATAAGCATAAGCTGATTAAGCATAACAGCAGCGACGGAAAAAGCCGGAATAAAAATGTTTTAGTGGTGTCAAGAGATAAAATTCATAACAGTTTCAAGGTAAGAAGTTCATAAATTTCCCTTCGGTTATTAAATTTAGGTTAAATAAGCTGACATTTCAGCTGTAATTGTTTAACAAAAGAGTATGGAAGTCCTGTTTATGGACAAATAGTTAGGCTAGTTCATCTTTGGCCTAGGTCTTCCATCTCAACGTAGCCTAGGTTGTGTTTAGGCTATCTGGTTGGAGCAGGACCTATTTTTTCCATATCTATAATGGTGGCCCGTGTGGGGAAGGGTTATTTGCTGTGAAAACCTTAACCTTGAATAAAAAATAAAATAAATTAAAACAAAAAAATAATAAAATTACGCCTTATCAAACATTTTGACATCTGAACAGAATTTATTCCATGTTTGGCTTTTTCAAATACTTACTACATATAAATAATAATAAATTACGAAGCCCTAACTAAAAATAAAAATAAGAAATAATTCAAATGCTTCAAAACTTATCATTTGGTCATAAATGTGGTAAAATTCTAGAATAAGGGTAATCAGAAGCCTAGCCTATTTAACCAAAATAAAGCTTATTTATAGAGTTGAAAGGGTTTTAGGATTTTGGGGACTTAATTTTGGAAAAATAAAATAAAAAATATGGCTGAATGTGAAGCAATTGAGGCAAGATTAAATCATTAAAAAGGAAGAGATCAGCAAGGAAGGGAGTCATTACCAGGCTTTTAACTACCTTTAATAGCAAAGAAAATCCAAATAAAAGGGATTATGATACTATTTTGGGTGGTTTAAATAGAATTAAACAGGAAATAATAATTATAGATGAGGAAATTGTTACAGAAACTGATGCGTTAAATGTTGGTGAAGAGACATATACAGCACTTTTGTGTGAACAAGAACAGAATATTTTTGAAATAGATTCTCACATAAATGAATTATATGCTGCTTTAGATAATCTACCAAATAATTTAGAGGCTACAAATCAAAGTTTGATTGAGGCCTTCAGAAATGTATCCATTTCTAATGATGACAATAAACAACTAAAAGCCAAGTTACCAACATTACAAGTACCAATATTTGAGGGTGATCGAACAAAATTTCAGTCTTTTCTAGAAAAATTTGATAGTTTAATTGGCAACAAAGATTATATATCTGATGTTGACAAATTCAGTTATCTCCTTAATTATTTAAAGGGCCCAGCCCTAAAACTGGTTGATGCCTTACCGGCAATTGGCAGTTCATATAAAATAGCTCTCAAATTACTAGAAAGAAATTTCCTAAAAAAAAAGAAATAGTAAATGATTTAGCAATAAAATTAAAAAATATAAAACCAGCCAAGGATAACCATCAGGATCTGTACAATTTCTATTGTGAAATTGAATGCATGTTAGGTCATCTACAAAATAATGATATAGATCTAGAGAAATCAGCATGGTTTATCCAAGCCATAATATTTGATTGTTTACCTACCCAAATTAGGGATATTTTCCAAAGAATAACGGGAAATACATACCCTACCCTTGATGAAATAAGGAATGAATTTCCAAATGTTTTGTCAATGTACAAATCTTCAAAGATTGATTCACAAACAAAGATTGATTCACAAACAAAGAAAATACAAACAAAACCACAACCACAACAAAAAGACAAATCAGAACAAAAAGTGATAGGTCTAACTCCTACACTACGAAATTTTAATGTTACGACAGAATTTGTACGTAAGTGTAAATTTTGTTCGGCTGATGATCACTATAGCACACGATGTACTAAATATGTAGACTTAGAATCCCGGATAAATAGGTGTTCTCAGTTAAACCTTTGTACTAAATGCACAGGTGCAGGACATACTAACAAAGACTGCAAAACAAAAATAAGATTCAAATGTGTTAATTGTGGAAGTTTAAATCATGTCTCTTGTCTTTGTGATTCATTTAAAAATTCAAATAAACAAAACCTAAAGAAAAATGAAAAAACATTTAATGGACATATATCAATAAATAATGTCAATAAAAATTCTAGTGTACTCCTACCTACAATAACCTTGGATTTAAAAAATAAAGAAGGTGGGACAACTCCTATAAGATGTCTAATAGATTCTTGTTCCCAACAAACATTTGTAGATCAATCATTAGTTAATCAATTAGGCCTACAAACTCATAAAAATGAACAAGAATTGTGTATAACATCATTTGTCAAAGAAAATGAACAGAAAGAAAAATATAATACAGTCAATTTAGATCTGGATATACCCACAGAGAATAAAACAACAAACATAGAAGTAGTAGTCATTGAACAAGTTGGTCAACAAAAATTTAAAATACCAAATTTAAAAGAAGTAATACAACAACTTAAAAAGCAATATAAAATTGCAGATAGAAATTTAAATGATGATATAATAGATAATGTTCAAATGTTAATTGGAGCTGATTATATTCACTTAATTCAGAAGGGCATAGTCAGAATAGGAGATGGGATTGCTCTAGATACTCACTGGGGTATAGCTCCACTGGGACACATAGATAATATAAAATAACAATGAAAAATAAAAATATATGACTAACAAACTTGCCCTATTATGACAAGGTCTTACACAACTCAAATAATGACATAAATACTGAAATATTAAATAAATCATTAACAACTGAAGAATTAGATAAAGGTGTACAACAGCTCTGGCTATTAGAGTCAGTGGGGGTGCAAGATGGTGATCATACAGATGAAAATCAATTAATGGCTGAAAATTTTGAAAACACCATCATGTATGAAAATGGCCATTATTCAATTGAACTACCTTGGAAGATCAATAGTCCAAAATTAAATGATAATCTAAAGGTAGCTAAAGGTCATCTCTATAATTTGATGAAAGATTAAAAAATGACAAGAGAATTAAAATGTATGATGATGTTTTCAAGGACCAGTTAAAAAGGCTTCATTGAAGAAGTTAAAGATCACCCCTTTAAAAAAGACAACTGCCATTATCTTACTCACACAGGAGTCTATAGAAAGGATGCACCCACAACAAAACTTAGAGTTGTGTATAACTGTAGTCTTAAAGATGGCAATAAGCATAGCTTGAATGACTGTCTCATAGAGGGGCCTAATCTTATTTCAGACCTTGTAAAAATCCTTCTAAGATTTAGATTAGATGACTATGCAGTTCAAAGTGATATAAGCAAAGCTTTTTTGAGAATTCATCTGAAAAATAACTATGACAAAGATCAACTAAGATTCTTGTGGTTTAATGATCCATATGACTTAAATAAAGGGTTTAAAACATTTAAATTTAATGTGGTTTTGTTTGGAGCAAATGCAAGTCCTAGTTTACTGGCTTTAACCATCAAACATCACTTAAATTTGTATGATGAAAATGATTTAACTGTTCAGTTCTTGAAAGATCACTTCTATGTAGATAACCTTGTAGGATCAACCAAAACAGAGTCAGAATTAAATGAAGTTTACATAAAAGCAGATAAAATAATGAAAGAAGGTAATTTTGAATTAAGAGAGTGGATCACAAATAATGAGAGACTAAATCAAAAAATAAAATCAGAAGACAAAGGATTAACAGAACCAACAAACAGGGTGAAAACATTAGGCATGATCTGGGATTTGAACTCAGATTCTAAAGTTCATGATTCACTCTGCACAAAAGGCTACACCTTAGATACAACAGCTAACACAAAAAGAAAGATCTTATCCGAAAGTTCAAAAATATTTGATCCTATGGGTTTACTCCTTCCTTCTACTATCAGATCCAGGGTTCTTTTACAAGAATTTTGGAAACAGAAAGTAGACTGGGATGATCCTATAACCAATAAACAACAAGATAGCTGGAAAAGGTTAGCTAAAGATCTCAATAAATTACAAAACATAAATATTCCCAGAGTTTGTGGACACAGAGATACACCTCAAACCTTGCATGTATTTGGTGATGCCAGTGAAAAGGTGTATGGCTGTTGCGCTTACCTTGTAGGTGAGGATGGCAGCCATTTGATCTATGCCAAGGGGAAAGTAACACCCTTAAAACAAAAGAAAACTATTCCTCAGCTTGAACTACTTGCGGGTTATCTAGCTGTAAAAATAACAGTATTTCTCCATGAAGTCTATTATGATGTAAACATCACAACTACATATATTTGGCTTGACAGTCAAATCTGCTTGGCATGGATCAACTCTGATGAGTTAAACTCAAAAAACATCTTTGTCCGTAACAGATTAAGAGACATTAAAGAAGCTAGACAAAATTTGGACATAACCTTCAGATACATTCCAACAAAACAAAATCCTGCAGACTTTCTCACAAGAGGATTATCCTGTAAATTACTAAAATCCAACAAAAATTGGTTTCATGGACCTGAATTCATTCAGGATGAAACAATGTGGCCAGCAGAACAAATTAATGTAAAACTTAACATGATAACCACAAATAAAGTTGAGCCACTATTAGATTATAACAGTTATTCTGACTTTGGCAAACTTGTAAGGGTAACATCTTACTGTCTCAGATTCATTCACAACTGTTTAAAGAAAATAAATAAACAAAGAAATAATGATAATGAAATGTATACAAGTCTAGCTACCAAATATTGGATTAACCACATACAACAAACAGAATACAAAAATGAAATAGATTTTTTAACAATTGGTAAACAAATGAACAAAGTACCCTCTGTGGTAATAAACTTGAATCTTTACATTGACAAAGATGGCTTATTAAGATGTAAGGGTAGATTAAACAAATCACAAATCACATATAACAGTAAACAACCCCTTCTTCTTCCTAGGTTCCATCACATTACAACCCTAATTATTAGAGAGAAACACAATGAACTTTATCACATGGGCGTTCCACAAACATTAAATGCCATTAGAAAGTTGTATTGGATACCCAAAGGCAGAATGACTGTAAAGACAGTTTTGAATAACTGTGTCACCTGCAAAAGGATTCATTCCAGATCTTTCAGGAAGACCAATCCTCCTGATTTGCCAACAGAGAGAGTCACCTTTAATAGGCCTTTTGAAACAGTTGGCATAGACTATACAGGAAGTTTGACTGTTGGTCTGGGAACAACAGAACAAAAAATGTACATCATACTTTACACATGTTCATCTTCTAGAGCAGTCAGCTTAGACGTAGTGAGTGATCTCTCCGCAGAATCATTTGTCTATAGCTTTAGAAGATTTTGTGCTAAGCATTCTGTACCCAAAATTGTTTGGACAGATAATGCAACCTATTTCAAGGCTGGTGAAAACCAAATAAATGACATATTACAAAATTCACATACCATAACATATCTACAAAATAACAAAATAAAATGGAAATACATCCCTGTTGCATCACCATGGTATGGAGCAATCTGGGAAAGGAATATCCAAACAATAAAGAATTGCCTAAAGAAATCAATAGGTAAAAAACAAATTGAATTCTTTGAACTTCTCACTCTCATTAGTGAAATTGAGAATGTTGTCAATAACAGACCTCTTACTTATGTAGGGGATAATATTAATGATGTAGAGCCTCTCACCCCAAATCATTTGATTAAGGGAGAAGTCATTAACCTTCTACCTGATTACAATATCTCCTTGGATGATCCACCTTGGAGTGATAATAATCATGATTTGCAAAATAGATTATCACAAATAACAAATATAAAAACAAAATTTAAAAAGCAATGGAGTGATGAATACCTTGTTGGGTTGAGAGAAAGACATAAATATATACAAAACAAAGACTGGGTTAATAAAATTAGGGTAGGAGATGTAGTTCTAATTAGACAAAATACACCAAGACAGTGTTGGCCATTAGGTAGAGTTTTAGAACTAAAAACTGGGGAAGATGGATTAACCAGGGTTGTAAAACTTAAAACTGCTTCAGGTGAAACTATAAGAGATGTATCACTCTTATACCCCCTAGAAGTAGGACCAACTACTGTTAACAAAAATGATCAAGATGATGAATCTATAATAGATTCTGATGATGATCAAAATTTGACCCAAACTATACCAAACCTAACCTGTTCAATAAATGATGTAACTAGTCCTACTACTACAATAACCTATACCACAAATAGTAGACCACAACGTTCAACTGCTCTACGAGCTAGGCAGATGTTACAACAAAAGATAAGGGCTGGAGTATTGTAATATTTCCTATGGAAAATAAACTAAAATGCAACACCCTTTCATTTTGAAAAGGGTGAGGACTTTATAAAATGCTACACTTTTTATATTAAAAAGTGAGGAAAAACAAAAATGGAATAACAAATAAAACATAAAATATAGGTAATCTAAGATGGGTTAATAAATATTAAAGAAAAAATTGGGTTTCACATGCAATTTTTCCTTTCTGGCTGGCCCCAATGTATGGAAAATTTGGGAGTACCGAAATGGAAGACCCACCTAATCTTGGATAAGCCATATTGACATTAAAATAAATAATAATAATAAAAAATAACTCAGAAGGAGAACATGAACTCTTGCTGAGAAAAATTAAAAAGACACCAACGAAAAACAAATATGGGATGAAAAGAAAAAAGATCCCATGGCTAGAAATAGCAACACGGTTTTAAGAAGAAGAAGAAAAAGATCGGGATAAGCAGAATAACAGGGCGAGAAGCTGAATAAGCATAAGCTGATTAAGCATAAGCAGCGACGGAAAAAGCCGGAATAAAAATGTTTTAGTGGTGTCAAGAGATAAAATTCATAACAGTTTCAAGGTAAGAAGTTCATAAATTTCCCTTCGGTTATTAAATTTAGGTTAAATAAGCTGACATTTCAGCTGTAATTGTTTAACAAAAGAGTATGGAAGTCCTGTTTATGGACAAATAGTTAGGCTGGTTCATCTTTGGCCTAGGTCTTCCATCTTCAACATAGCCTAGGTTGTGTTTAGGCTACTCTGGTTGGAGCAGGACCTATTTTTTCCATAGGGGAGGGAAGGGGGAGGAAGAGCTGCGCGCGCATCAGATTCAAACAGCTCTATCTCCGTAACTATTCAGAATTAGACACATGTTCATATGAACTTTTTTTCTCACAATGACCGATACTATCACTCCCGAAGTATTGACCTTTCCTCCTGAAACACCTTGTGTGTGTGTGTGTGTGTGTGTGTATATATATATATATATATATATATATATATATATATGCTGCAAACCCACAAGGAAAAAGAAAAACGATTCCAAGGCCTTTCGTGTATTCAAAGCTACACCTCGTCAGGGAATGAAGATAAAAGGCGAGATGCCCATAAATATATACAACGTACAGGAAAACAAAACAATTAGCACATACTTAACAAGGGTTAATGAGAGGCAAAAGAAATTTTAACATGATATCGTCAATTTTATACGTCCCCGAACTGTTATATATATATAATATATATATATATATATATATATATAATATATATTATATATATATATATATATATATATATATATATATACACAGGGTGTCCGAGAATTATCTGTACAATTTTTGGCTGTTATTAAAAGTCAACCATGAAGTGTAGAAATTCCAGTTTTGTCCCATTTTACAGAGAATCTCATTAAGTTTTTTCTGATACCAAGTTTTGACAAGTTTTTTAGAAATTCCAGTGTGTCCGAACATTATCTGTACAATTTAAACTTTTAATAAAATTCTTGATAAAACACGTAAAATTCTTAAACAAGATTATTTAGAATCTGTATTTTCAAAAGTTTCTTTTATTAAAGTAACGTTGTTACAAACATTCGATATGTGCACCATTAGTGATTCGCAAAACATCCAATCGATACTCCAAATGTTGCCATGTACGCTGCAGCATATCCACATCAATTCGCTCAATAGCAGCTGTGATTCTTGCTTTTAAATCATCAATGTCTGTCACCCGCGTACATTTCTAAAACACTTTTAAAAACGTGGTATCAGAAAAAACTTAATGAGATTCTCTGTAAAATGGGACAACACTGGAATTTCTACACTTCATGGTTGACTTTTAATAACAGCCAAAAATTGTACAGATAATTCTCGGACACCCCATTATATATATATATATAAATGAATAGAAACGACGTAAATAAGGAGCGTCTCTGCACACGGGGAAGAGAAATAACGAATAAATGAAAAATGAGGCGAACCGCCCGGGAATCGAACCAAGGCCTTCCAATTGCCGGTTGGATGCGCTACCATTGGAAGGCCTTGGGTTCGATTCCCGGGCGGTTCGCCTCATTTTTCATTTATTCGTTATTTCTCTTCCCCGTGTGCAGAGACGCTCCTTATTTACGTCGTTTCTATTCATTTATATACTGCGTGGTCATTGCAGTTAAATGCATATATATATATTATATATATATAATATATATATATATATATATATATATATATATATATATTATATATATATATATAATATATATATATATAAATGAAAATGAAATGAAAATGAAAAGGTTTATTGGCAGACTATAGTCCATATGACAAATATTATTAATACAATGACAGTTCATATACTAAGGATAGAAATATATACAATTGATTAAAAATAATACTGTAATGTCGAAGTTAAGTGGAGCTACAGACAGACTTTTTCGTACCAAGAAGTCCATAGCTTAGAGCAAGGGTCGGGGAACTTTTTTGAGTATTACCCAAAAATCTATTTGAGAAAATGAAATTACCCCAGACTTTAAAGTAAACAAAAACAAGCCAATTGCTCTTAAAATTGTTGCATATGGTATGCAAAAAATTCAAATTCAAAAAATGTTTATTGGATCCATTATTATGGAGAAATAAAAAAAAGCCACGCATGCTGGCATAAGAATAGCACACAAACAAAATTAGTAAAAAGGATTGAAGAACTGAAGAATTTCATTCAAAACATCTCCACTTCAGGTTTGGAAAAATGATGCTGTTTCATTTTTGATACAACAACATGAAAATTAGGACGTAAATTCGTAATATTCTAAAATTTAGAATAACGCCACATTTATGTAACAAAATAAAATAAAAATATACGAAAAAAATATCAGCACAAAGTGTCAAGCACTAAAAGCACCTCTTCGTTTCATGATACCATACACACGACTGAGGCTCTGAGGGAAGTGTCTCTCATACCGCACGCATTACCCCCAAAATTCTTAAATTGACCCCATTTGGGGTAATTTACCCCTGTTCCCCGACCACTGGCTTAGAGGATAAATGGCAGGACTCATGGATAGCTTGGATGATCTGGTTGGTTGATTTTTTAATTCTTTGCATTAGATTGTATTGAGCACGTCTTGTTACCTCCGGGAAGATCGGGACATTGCGGGTAGAAAACTTCTGCGAAGCTGAGCATCTTGGGGTTAATTTATGTAAGAGTCTAAAAGACCTGTTGTACAGCAAATTTAGGGTCCTGCCAGAACCTTTTTTATAATTCACCCAGAGTTGCTGTCCGTATATATTACTGCAGAAAGTACGAAAGAGAGTGTCTTTAGCTTCACTTGTACAGAATCGAAAGTTCCTTATGGTCATATTCGCCTTAGCACACAGGCTTCGAGATTGTTTTCTTATATCCGAGTCATCACTCAAGGAGCTGGTAATAGTTTGACCCAAATACTTAAACTCTTGTACTTCCTCAATTACTTCACCATTCATTTTAAACTTTATATCAGCTGGCTGATTACAGCTTTTAGGATGAAATTGCATAACCTTAGTTTTTGTAACATTAAAAAGAATATCATGTTTCTGCGAATACTCTTCGCAGACTTTTAGTAGCCGATTCAGACCTTTAAGAGAGGGACTTATTAACACCATATCATCGGTATAAACTAAGTTATTTATCCTTGTGTTATCTATACAACATCCCACTGTTGCCTCGTTAAGTGAAGCAATTAATCCG
>JAJOZX010002830.1:0-7500 GCA_023014485.1 Bathynomus jamesi | reverse complement strand
AAATGGCAGCCATTTTAAAAATTGCACATCATTTTGGCGCACTGTATTTCCTTTTTAAATGATAGAATTGAAATGCAATTGATAATCTGTCTATATTTTTGCTTTGTGTTTACTTATGTCATTTCTTCGCGCACACGCACACACACACATCTCTGCATTACTGATGGACATACTTTTTAATTCCATATATGGGTGTTTTCTGAAGCTCATACATATAGTGAGCTACCAGCCAATAAACCTTAAACTAACCTAACATTATCTAACCTAATGAGCAGTAACATGTTTTTTCCAATGGTAACTGTGTTTCTATTTATTTTAACTATAATATTTAATCTTCCAAAGTACCAAAGGTGTTGCTCAGGAAAAAAACTGCATCTGTAAATTATTACACATTTTGAACTTGCTTATGCCCAGTTGCCTACACACACACACACACACACACACACACACTCTAGCTATATATATATATATATATGATGCGCCTCGGTGGTGTAGTAGCTAGCGTCGCTGACTACGAATCCATCGGCCACAGGTTCGAGACCCGGTGACGGGAGCCGGCACGCAACAAAACCCAGCTGTTCACCCTTCTCCACAATAAAGAAAGTGGTTGGTAGATAAATAGGTACCCTGGGTGGTCTAGTGATTAAGACACTGGGCTGCTGGTGGGGCATGGTTCGGATTCCACGTTAAACTGGAGGTCTAAGGTGGAGTGAAGAGTTTGACCTTCGTCAGAATGAACAATTCGGGCGGAAGCTAACCAAAGGATACCAAAGGTGTGTATATATATATATATATATATATATATATATATTTGCCCACTCTTTTTTACCATACTAACAATAAAGTTTTCCATTATAGGAATGCATAGACGAGAGAACCGAAAACCATATAAACACAGAAATGACGCGAGGAAAGCTAAAATCAGAACAAAAGAGAAGCGAACGTGCAAGTTGAAGCAATTCTGGGAACACATCCATTTTTAGCAATCTAAAACGAAGCAGATGGAAGCGACCATAAGTCTTGCTAATCTCTCTCTTACATCTTGAAAATGATTTGGTCTTTTTTAACAATTTTGAATGTTTGAAGAGTGTGGGTTTAGTCAGCTTTAGAGTGTTTTGTTAAATCGTCGTGTGTGCTGGTGAACTCAATGGGTTAAAGGAGCGTATCACATTATAAAACACACACACACACACACACACACACACACGCAAGCGCGCGTGTGTGTACTAAAACTTCCAAAATCTAATAAAGTTCTAAGAAAAGTTAACTTACCTTAACGCTTGAATGGGCTCATTCTTCCCGAGAAGTTATGAACAAAGTAAATGTACAGTATTTAATACGAAAACAATTTGTCCTTGAATTTGGAAGGCGACAAGGAGAGGGAACTTAAGGAAGATGGCACCGTGGGTAATGATGCCAAAGGAAATGACGCCACTTGAGTTTCGTATTGATCCTTTAAATTGATTTTAACATTCATTTCAAATACTTTCCTTTCATTTTCAAACGTTTTATTTCCACATCACAATTCATTCATTGATTGATGTTTGTCATTTCTTTCTCGTTTCGTGTTTTAAATGGTTTTATTTGTATTTTAGAGTTAACGCGACTCCGTTTTTGTGGATTTCTGGAGATTAAAAAAATAATTATTTTGTTCCATCCAGTTTAGTCTTAACTGAGTTACGTTGACCCTTCGATCAGCGTAACAGCTTAACTCAACAACGTTGAGTTTGTTCAGTAATTGGGTGGGTGGTCGTTCTTCTGCGTTCGGATGATATAGCGGCTCGTGACTCGGATTCCACGTAAAGCTGTAGGTCTCCTCCTTCACGTGACCTTTGTCGTTACAAAGGAGGTTAAACAACCTTTGAACTTTATTATTGTTGATGTTAATTATTTCAAATTTCTAATTAAAAAACTAAGAAACTAATTCATATTTTATTAAAATATTTATAGATGGGTTTTCTTTTTTAAACACGAGTTAGTTTAAAAACGTGATACTTATTTCATCGATGAAATATGCGCCTAAATCCCCACGTAACGCCAAGAGTAAGCCCCCCTTCTTTACCAGTTAGGTCGAACTTTGTAAATAAGTCGTTTTTTCTTGTATGACCTACTTTTGGGGGATTAGGTTAAACTAGGTTAGGTTAAATTGGGTTAAGCTAACATAACCTAGCGTAACCTAACCTAACACAGCGTAACCTAATCTAAAACAAATCAGATGGCGTTTGGAGTCTGAAGAAGCTTAAAGGACGACCTATTTGACTTCGAGTTTTTTAATTAAAATCTTAACGCGGGTGAAATTCGAAAAAATAATTGAATTGAACTGAATGTCTTTTAGTTATAAAAATATGGAAATTTACGATTTTTGTTGTTACAATAATTTTAACGAAATACATAATTGTGAAAGTGAACTATTTATTTTATTTTATTTGGCCTTTAAGCTTTAGGCTTTACTGGGCTCTCAATTAAAGATAAAACATTGCTTCGCAGATAGTTATGATTAATAATGTATAAATCATTAATAAAAAATATTCATTAACTTCAAATATATAAACGAACAAATAGTTGAAAATTAGACAATGAATTTAAACGATTGTGAAGTTATTAAAGTCATTGTGAAAATGCTTTTTATGGAATTGTATTTATATATTTATTCCTAAAATAAATATTCTAATATTCTGTTATGTTGCAATAATACAAATAATACTGTCGACAGTTGGACTATTGTTTTATATAAATGTAACATAATATATACAGTATATATACACCTTGTTAACCTTGTTTGGGTTCCGTGCGTTGGTCTTTCTTCACACGAAGGTCAAGCTGGTGGCCCTGCCTCTACTCCTGGCTTGGTGGAGGAGCGAATTGTTCTCTTGCGCTCTCCATCGTACATAGCCAGGTACACCCGGCTCATCTGGTACCGTCCTGAGCCAGTCATCTAGTCTTCTCTTGAAGACTTCAACTTTGACCCCTGTAATGTTTCTGAGGTCCTTTGGAAGCTAGTTGAAAATTCTTGGCCCCCTAACAACCAAGCTATTTTCCTTTAGAGTTGAGGAGGTCCCTTGTCGGGTCTTTAATTTGGAAACACTACACCTTCTGCCTTTTCTATTTTCCAGCCTTGTCTGGATGGTAATTGGGTTTCGTTTGAGGTTTGGTACCAGTTTTTCGATAATTTTCCATATGTAGATTATGGTATACCTCTGGGATGTGTGTATATATATATATATATATGAATGAAATGAAAATGAAAAGGTTTATTGCCAGACCATAGTCCATATGACAACTGTTAATAATACAATGACAGTTCACATACTAAGTATAGAAATATATACAATTATAGAGAAATAATACAGTAATGTCGGAGTTAAGTGGAGCTACAGACAAACGTTTTCGTACCAAGAATTCCATAGCTTAGAAGACAAACGGCAGGACTCATGGATAGCTTGGATAATTAATCGGGTTTGTTGATTTTATAATTCTTTGCATTAGGCTGCATTGAGCACGTCTAGTTACCTCCGGGAAGCTCGGGACATTGCGAGTAGCAAACATTTGCGAAGCTGAGCATCCTAGGGGTAATTTATGTAGGAGTCTAAAAGACATGTTGTACAACAAATTTGGGTTCTGCCAGAACCTTTTTCATAATTCACTCAGCGTTGCTGTTCGTATATATTACTGTAGAAAGTTCAAACGAGAGTGTTTTTAGCTTGGAGTCATACTCACTTTAGCATAAAGGCTTTGAGATTGTTTTCTTATATCTGAGTCATCACTCAAAGTGCTGGTGATAGTTTGACCCAAATACTTAAACCAGCGGTTCTCAAACTTTTTCTTCTTCTGTACCCCTTGAATTCTTTCACGGGATTTTCTGGATTTTCGAGAGAGCTAGAGGATGTTTACTTTCTTTACGACCGTGTGATTTGCGGCCGTTTGTTAATCGTATATAAAATTAAAAGGATTATAGTTTCAGGACATCTTTGCGTACCCCCTAAGATTCCCTCGCGTACCCCTGGGGGTATTCCATACCCCAGTTTGAGAACCACTGACTTAAACTCTTGTACTTCCTCAATTACTTCACCTCTCATTTTAAACCTAATATCAGCTGGCTGATTACAGCTTTCAGGATGGAACTGCATAACCTTATTTTTTGTAACATTAAACAGAATATCATGTTTCTGCGAATACACTTCGCAGACTTTTAGTGGCCGATCTAGACCTTTAACAGAGGGACTTATTAACACAATATTATCGGCATACACTAAGTTATTTATCCTTGTGTTATCTATACAACATCCCATGTTTCCCTCATTAAGTGAAGCAATTAATCCGTCAATCTGCACATTAAACAGGATAGGAGAGAGCAAAGAGCGTTGCCTCACCCCGCAAGAGGAGCCAAAACATTTGGATAGTACAATAATATTTCCATTTTATATATATATATCCATGTAAAGAACGACGCTTGTGTAGAAGAGCGTTCCTCACAAGATGAGGAGGGAGAACGAACAAATGAAAAATGAGGTACCACCCGGGAATCGAACCCGGGATCATCCGATTGCCGGTCAAATATGCTATCCACTACACCATGGACCTCGATCAGTCAGAAGTCGTAATTCTCCTACATACGAGCAGAAACCAATGCCCTGAGGGGGCACCTTCGCATGCCGTACATATACAGTATACATTTTAACTGCAAACAACACAGAGTATAATTAATGTAGGAGAATTACGACTTCTGATTGATCGAGGTCCGTGGTGTAGTGGATAGCATATCTGACCGGCAATCGGATGATCCCGGGTTCGATTCCCGGTTGGTACCTCATTTTTCATTTGTTCGTTCTCCCTCCTCATCTTGTGCGGAACGATCTTCTACACAAGCGTCGTTCTGTACATTAATTATACCGTGTGTTGTTTGCAGTTAAAATGTATATATATATATATATATATATTTAGTGGTGGACCGGATGTCAATTTTTCAACATCTGCGGATGTGGATGCGGATCTTTAATTTCAATATCCGCGGATGCGGATGCGGATATTTAATTAATCTATCAATATAATATAGAATTATAAATATATGACAATTTTTCAAATTTCGTGATATTACTATTATGGCAGGCAATTCATAAGAATTAAAATTAATATTAATGTTATGATAAAAATAATAACTTTCTCAAGAGTTTCAGCCACAGAAAATTCAATGAAACAAGTTTCATTCAAGTTTCTGTGTTACCAGGTATTTATATTTTGAGGTTTATATATTTGTTTGTTCATTAATAATTAATACTTTACATGAAATGTGCATGACTGGGCCTTATAAGCTACATTATAAGCTAATTTAATTGTAAATTGCATAATTTATTAGATGTAATATCCGCATAACATCCGCAGTCAGAAGTGCGGATGCGGATGTTAAAATGATGCGGATGCGGATATCCGGTCCACCACTAAATATATATATATATATATATATATATATATAACTTGATTGAAGGGTTTGTTCTTAGGGAAACGTAGCTTAGCGAGGAATAAGAGGACGAAGAGATGGTACATCCTTTATTTACAAACGTCTGAGAAATTTTCATTTTCCATCAACAGTGCTAAAATTATAAAAGCAGATAAAAAAATGAATATATATAATGACTGGAAACTTATACAATATATTTAAATAAACGTGTGATATTAATGGTGTTTATATTTAAGCAATTAAAATTAAAAATAAAATAATATAAAATATAGAAGAGTGATCAGTCGTCAAATATAAAGTAAAAAGCGAACAGAATTAAGAGGAGTCTTACAGGTTGTTATTGTCGGGGTAAGGGGACTAATTGAGCAGAGGGTTGGGAATGATTGGTTGTTGGAAGGGGTCCATATTAGAATAGTTGGAGACAGACGGAGCGATGGTGAATTTCTTCTCAGTGGTAGGATATGACAGTTTATCTGGCTATGTTTAAGTTAAGGCAGAACTATAATCGTTGAGAGTTGGTTTAATACTGAGGATGTGTAGGGGCTCCAGAATGCGAAGGTAAGTTAGATGGCTGGTTCTGTTGATAATTTTGAAATTGGAGGGAAGTAGTGGGTGGTTGTGAAGGTGGCAGTGATCTCTTATTGCTGGTTTAGAGAGTTTATTTAAGGGTTGCGATGTTCTGGCAGAAATACCGCGATGCTCGTCCACTCTGGTTTGATATTGGCGAATGGTGCTACCAATATAATTCGCTTTGCAGCGAACACAGTTGAAAAGAGATCACTGCCACCTTTACAACCACCCACTACTTCCCTCCAATTTCAAAATTATTAACACAAACAACCATGTAACCGACCTCCGCATTCTGGTGTCCCTATACATCCTCAGTATTAAACCAACTCTCAACGACTATAGTTCTGCCTTTAACTTAAACATAGCCAAATAAACTGTCATATCCTACCACTGAGAAGAAATTCACCATCGCTCCGTCTGGCTCCATCTCTTCTAATATAGACCCCTTTCAACAACCAATCATTCCCAACCCTCTGCTCAATTAGTACTCTTACCCCGACAATAACAACCTGTAAGGCTCCTCTCAATTTTGCTCGCTTTTTACTTTATATTTGACGACTGATCACTCTTCTATATTTTATATTATTTTATTTTTAATTTGAATTACTTAAATATAAACACCATTAACATCACACGTTTATTTAGAGATCTTGTATAAGTTTCCGTTCACTATATTATTCATTTTTTTTACCTGCTTTTATAAATTTTAGCACTGATTTTGGAAAATGAAAATTTCCGAAAAGTTTGTAAATAAACATGTACCATCTGTTCGTCCTCTTATTCCTCGCTATTATATATATATATATATATATATATATATATATATATATATATATCACGTTCAAATTATGATTAATACACAAACGAATTAATAATAGTGAAAATACAGTATATATTAATCTTAAATTACTATTATTATAGATATGAAACAAATACAGAGAAAGTTATTGAGGATATGATACCAAAGGCACCAGAAATTGAGAAATGAACAAGTAATAAACGAGTAATGTACTGTACATTTAATCCTAGATTAGACACGAGAAATGAACAAGCAATAGAATAATATACATTTAATCTTATATTTTTATTGGTATTCATTATTAATTGAAATTTCAACTTGTTTTTAAGTGAATTTACATTAAGAACAAATTATTTCAGCATGTAAATCATTCCATAGTTTCAGTCCAATGAAAATGGGTAAGACAATCTAATAAACTGAGGTATAATGTGCTTTGATACGTGTGGATTTCTTGATGAGTTGCAAAATATTTATTTATCCAGTGTAAGTTAATGATTTTGCTCTTACACTCGTAAATGAAAATAAAAGGTGCCAGTTTGATTATATCATTGAGCTTTAGTAGTTTTAGCTCTTTAAATAATATACTGTACTTGAATGATCATGGAAATCCGAATCAGATAATAACCTTATTCCTCGTTTTTGGATGACAAAGTTACTGTTTAAAAACGTTGTTAGT